>JABFPN010001215.1:0-31620 GCA_022817305.1 Leptoteleia sp. ZL-2020
TTATATTTCATTGTTCAAATATTGGCGCAATATGTGTCTCTACAAGTTTACTAGATAGAAAGTAAAAGAGGATAGGTCTGATACATAAGATGGTTGACACTAACCGGAAACAGTCGCATTTTTTCCACTCTAATTAATTAGAAGTATTTATTTTCCTATTATTTGTCATAACAAGAAACATGTATAGTATTTTTACTTGCTAAAACGTGAAAAGTTATATATTGAAATATAAACTATTGAATTTGAATGTTATCAATTTAAACCTTATACAAATATATTGAAAATTGTGACCTAGTGAGGTATGCAGCGTGCATTCAAGTTTTATATATATTTTTTCAAATCATACAACCATTTGAAGAAAGTTATAATTGTATAACTTAAATATTAAAGTGAACATTTGAATAATATGTAATAAAACAAAAATCGTCCTTGAAAATACAAAATGGAATAGTTTTAATTATTAAATAAGACATTACATATATATATTTATAGTTTTGAATCATTCTGAACAAACTTCTTTCTAGAATAGATATATTTACAATTTAACTTTTCACTTATAAAATAAAATAAAGCTTAAAAAATCAACAAATATATTTTCTTTTAATTCAGTAATAAATGTTTATTTGATATTCTGAATATTATTTAATATGTTACTATAATAAATATTTCTACCTTAGATACTGAAGAAGTAGTATTTATTAAATTACATTTTTGTTTATTTTACATTTCTTAATAAAAATTTTTATTGGATAGAATTGTAATGAATTGTAATAAATTGTTAATGCAAATCGTTCAAGTATTTTAGTTAAGTGTAATTGTTTTTTAATATGATTCATAATGTAAACAGTATTAAATGATTATACTGAGTAAAAAATTAGGCAAAATATTATACCATATCACAAAGTGGAAGGGAAGTTTCTCTTTTATAGTATATATATGTAATTTTTAGTATATATTAACAAGTTATGATAAACAACCATTTTTATTATACTGGATCGTGAAAAGCAAAGCCAAAAAAGTTCCAATTTTAACAACTATTCAGAGTTTTTTAATATTTTTCAGATTACATTTTAACACAGGAATGAGTAGGTGTTATTTTATTGTGATAATTTACAACACTAAATAGTATTAAATATCAACTTTTTATCTGCTAGTTGGACAATAATATTATAAAAGGATAGCAGCTGATACAGGTTTTATCTTATCTTTTAAATAATTCCACTGTTGATTTGATAACAATGCAGAAAAGTTATAGTTGTCCATTAAATTAACCAATTTTTAATTAAGTGAAATTTTATGAATAAGTCAATAGTACGTTTTTATTTGCAGTAATTATAAATTTCACATTGAAAAATTCTCATAGTATCAATGTAATAAAAAATCTTAATACAACACTAACATAATATTACATTAATATTTAATGTTAATTTTTTTTTTGTATTATGACCAGAGAACTACAGAAATATTCAAAAAAGGCCAATTGTCCTGATAAATAAGGTTAAGTTTTCTACCTTTTTTTAAAATTTCAAACAAAAATAATGTTTAAACAACACAGTGAATTAATCAAATCAATATATTCTAGACTTTAAACAGGATCACGCCACCGATTTTAGTATAAACCAGAGTACACTACGAGGAGGTAATAGGTTGGACTTTCGTACTCCTTAATGTTAAAATAACAATTGATGTAACTGACTATTAAATTGATACACACGTTTTATGTTATCCACTCTAACCTCAATGTTGGGACTTAATCTTTATATAATAGAAAAATTATTATAAGCTATTATGTACTGTGCTATTCAAAATTAAATTTAATTTAAGTATTTAATATGTTTTAAAGGTTTTTATCTATATAAATAAATCTATCTCACTGAATGTATGTAATTGTGACATCTGGATCGATAAATTAAAAACGTCAAAAATGTACTTAATGAAAATGTAAGAATTGCCAATAATCACTAACACTAATATAAACCAATGGGATATATTTATTTAATAAATCCCACTTTTTTCGGACAATGATGATGAATAGTTCTAAGAAAGATATATATCGTATAAAAAGATACATTAATGGTAGGTATATCATTGCACATATGTGCATTGTAGATAGATGTTTATGCGTGAACACAATGAAATGATTGACAGGGATTGAAAATATTCAAGGACTAATCTGTGAAAAAAAAAAGAAAGAAAAAAAATAGGTACTACATGCGCCTGTGTTTTTATTCCAACAATCTTTCCTACCTTACGTTTTTTACCAAAGAAAAATCATTACCGAGCTACAATTAACTAAATATTTATAATTCTTAATTTGTTCTTGTAATACAAACTTGACCTTACATTGCATATTATTTGTTTCAAGACCACTCTTTGTTAAAAACGAAGTATAGAACACATAGATAAAAAACAAACAACTTTTGACATATATAAATCTATACATTTATCGCTTACGTTTTTTTACAGTATATGTTTTAATATATAATTTTTAATAACTTAACAAAGCAAACGGAGTTGGCAAATGTCATTGTTCAGCTTCTAAAATAATTTCTTAAAAATCAATATTAAAAACGTTTAAATAACTTATTTTTTTATAACAATATGTTATACATAATATAACAATATTGTATACAAATATTTTCTTTTGACTTACCTTTTTAAATATGTAAAAAAATTATTATTTTATACAAAACTTAATATAAAATTAAATTATATATTGGTGTTATTAATCTTAAAAATGTATAACGAATAAACTGAAATATTAAACTTCACTTAATTAGAAACAAAGTTTCTTTGCAAATTCCTTTAGTTCAAATAACCGTAAAATTACTCATAATGTACAATGAATGCAAAACAAATAATATGAGGATATCTGTATTTTAATTTTTTATATAATTAAACTTATTTTATTGAATATTGCTCTGATACATTGTCCTTTCATGCGTCATTATTCTTCACATGGCAAATAAGTGCAAGATGAGAGACAAAATGCAGCCGCACGCATCATATAAAAGTCTTACACCTTCCTAAACAGAATGTCGAATGACTGCTAGTAGTGCGGATGTTCAAAACAGCAGGAGTAAGCATGCATTTCCTGTTCCATGTACACGCATGCGCCAAGCCTTCTCTCAGTCTTATTGGCCAAAACAGTTCACCCGATCACGTGACCTTACGGAAGCGTAGCAAAAGCGTGTGCCAGCAGTAGTCGGACATATTGGATGTTTTCGCGTTGAGTAAACTACGCGCAGTACTGGAAGAGGAGAAACGTACACGGCATAAAATGCTGTACGCATTTGCAGCATAATATTTTTTTACATTTGGAATCTACGAGAACACCACTCCATTCGAAGGTAAATGCTTTAAACGTGTAGTTCTGCGTTGCTGCGTCAAATGAAGTAGTTTTTAAGTTCTCAATGCGATCAGTGAACAAACGAGGTTTGCCTTTGTTAAAGACAATTATAATTGTACTTCACGTACGTGGTGTACAATGTAATTCATCAAGGTAAGGCTCGATTTAACGGATAAAGAAAAGTTGCGAGTGAAGCACGAAAATGGATCATTGTTTCATTACACTGTTTCTTTTGTTTTGCGACCTCACTTGCGAGCTGTCGGCCGCCATTTGCAACAACGAGACAGTTCTATTTGATTGAAAAGGCTAAGCTAAATTAAATATTTTGATAAAATTTAGTGATACTGATGATGAAAAAAAGTAGTGTTCCTCAAAATAAAACTTAATTCGTGTAAAATGTTTTCGACACGTGAGTGCGTTAAATGGAAGCGAAAATTAATATGGGTACGGTGATATATGTGTGAGTGATGAATTAGTGCTCAAGGTGCCAACTTAAGGAAAAAGTGTTAGTTCGTTTTAGGAATTTTTGGTTACCCAGATCGCGCTGCCGCCGTCGCTTGGTTGTGCTTAGGTACCATCCAGTCTCAGTGATTCGCCCATCCCTAAATCATAGTGGAAAAAATTTTATATTGGTACTAGTAAGATTGCAACAAGGAACACAGACTAGTTCACTGGTAGGAGTTTGGCGTGAAACGTTTTGAAATTGGAACGTAGTTGTCATTCTCATATTTTATTGTTTTATCGATGTATAAAATTAATTCAATTTTTAATATTCATTAAATTTTTGTTTTTAAATTAATTTTTTATATCGATAAAACAATAAAATATGAGAATGACAGATACGTTCCAAATTCAAAGCATTTTGCGCCAAATATCTACGAGTGAATTAGTCTGTCCCTTGTCGCAAATTTATCAGTACCAACATAACAATTTTTCCACTAGGATATAGGGATGGACGAATCACTGAGACTCGATGTACGTGTTAAGGTGATGTTTAAGGCCTGCTGCCACGGAGTTAGTGCCTTTTATAATTAAATTTTAATTATTTAATATTTTATGATATACGGACCAGAACGCCATTCTATGGACACGGGAGTACAATTTGCTTCGCAAAAATATATGCACCGATGGTTATTCTCAAAGAATCAGCCAACGTATGTCAATTCTATGACATTGGGTGAATATTATTCATTATGTAGTCATTTATGGTTTTCAAATACGACGTAACATTTGGAAAGAGACTATTTATCAATTCAAAAACTGTAAAGCAGTAAGAGAACGTATATATCTGCAAAAATTGATATTTAATACAAACGTATTCGCAAACAATGCGAAACAGAGCACCTATCGACGTTACAGTTTTCTACGTTCTGCTTCGCATTGTTTGCGAATACCCTTGTACTAAATATCACTTGTTGCAGTTATATACATCCTCCCTGTGCTTCCGCAGTGCGCTCTTCTCATCAAATCCAAAATTATACTACAATATTGTGATAAATTGAAAATACACTAATTCCGTGGATATAGCACTTTGACATGTTATTAAGGGTAAGTTTAGGGCCTGCTGTCACGGAGTTAGTCTATTTTGAAATCAAAATTTAATTAATTTATATTTTACGAAATACGGCCCCGAGTGTCATTCTGTGGACATGGGAGTGCAATTTGCTTCGCAAAAATATATGCACCGATGGATATTCTCAAAGAATAGTGATTTCTACTGCTTTTTCTCGAGCAGATGACAACAAAATCATAGAAGTCACTATTCTTTGAGAATATTCATCAATGCATATATTTTTGCGGAGCAATTTGCACTCCCATGTCCACAGAATGGCGTTCGGGGCCGTATATCGTAAAATATGAATTAATTAAATTGTGATTATAAAATACACTAACTCCGTGACAGCAGGCCTTAAACATCAACTCCAGATGAAATGTCACTAGATGGCCAACTCAGAATGAACATAACCTCCTTAATAATACATAACTTTAAATATTTTCTAAAATAAAAATTACCTAAAGTAAACGTCAACAGTTAAAAAAGTTCAGAATTTTTTAGATAAGTATTGCAACTCTTCTCAGAAAGCTATCCTTTGGAAATAAATTTGAATCTAACATCTAAATAGTTGATGAAACCATTTAGTGACGTTCAAGGGTTGCTGTCACGGAGTCTTATACAAAATTTAATTAATATATATTTTGTGATATATGGATCAGAGTGCAATCTATAGACATAAGAATACAATTTGATTCTGAAAAATTGATGCACTGATGAATATTCTTAAAGAATTTAAAAAATATAATTTTTTTGTCTACTTGAAAGAAAGCAGTATCTTTCGAGCAGACGACATAAAAACTTGAAAAGCTTTAAATTCATTCAAAAAATAATAAAATAAATTATTTATCTGTCATTTATATGTTCACATACATGTAGTATATAAAACTTTCAACGCGTTACATTCTCTTAAAGTGATTAATTGATGCATGTCAGAAACGTCATCCAATACCCAGAGGTAATTAGTGAACAGAATTGAACCAAAATCTGGTTTAATGCAATATAAAAGTGAAAGAATCGTTGGGTAAACTTTGTTTGTAAAATTGTAGTTTTAATTTTTTAATGCTAATATGTCATACAATTCAATAAAAAATTTAAAAATTTCATATTATCGTTATGAATTTCAAATAAATACATTTAAATTATGTATGTAAAATCTACCACTCTGAATTCATTTTATTCGGTTAACAAGTATACATGGGAAAAACATATCTTCATTAATAATTAATTAGTATTTGTATATATTAATTGTATATAATAATTTATTTGTATATAGTGTATAAAAATTAATTTGTATATAGTAATTGTATATAATAATTGCATAATAATTAATAAGAATTTGTTTTACCTCCAGATGACAAACATATTTAATTGAATAAAATAAACATTTTTACATTATATGAATTGAATGATTGATTCAAAATCAAGTGAGTGAAAATGAATTAAATTTACTCACTTAATTTTTAATGCACAGTTAAATGAATTATTGAATTTAATAAATGAACTGATTTAACTCTGTTTGGTACAAAATATCCCAAATAATGAATAATACTTTTTAATATTATTTAACGTTTCATAAATATTATAAAAATGCAGTTAATATGAAGAAAAAGTTTCACAACTTTTAACGCAACAAGTTGGAATCATTTTCTTACACGAATATGATTTTATTTTATTTTATTTAAATTAATTAACTTCTTGTTAACTAGACACAGTCTACTTTTGACCGTTTTCCACTTATTGGCCAGCATACAGAGTGCATGTTTCAGTTATATTATATTACAAAAAAAAAAAATAAAACTTTTTATTTTATGTTTTTTACATTAGGTGTCGTCAGTCAGTCATTAGCTCACCTGTACTATTCATATAACAATTATAAAACAGTTATGACAAATCTTTATTTTACACATATTAATTGTTACGTTTTGAAATTTTGATTAACTGATGTATAATTTTATTACAATGTGACTACAACTATACGTACTTTAAAATACTGATATAATTCGAGATGGATTTTGAGAATGATCACAATAAAGGTCAAAACGTTAGTCGACAAAAAATGATGTTTTAATTGCTTTTAATTATTTCATCATTTATATAATTGTCTGTTGTTATAAAATATACGATCGAAAAAATACTTAGGTAAAAACATTAACAGACCTTAAAAAAATGCTTATAAAACAGTTTACTAAAATTTAATAAACTGAATGTCAATTTGTATAAAACAATAAAGAATTACAATTTTTAGTATCAGATTTAATAAAATTGTTTACCATATAATACTTTAATAATTTAGTTTACCATGTAATGATATTCTGCAAGTATAATTTTAAATACATTATTCGACTACGACTTATTACTCAATTAATTAACAGTTACCGTGATAATGACAGATAATTAAAATTTGTGGAGCATAATTTAAATTAAAAATTTTGAAATTATATTAGTTTTCATTTAATTTATGTGATAAACACGTTTACAGTAAAAAAAAGTTAAAATAAGTTTATTGTTCTCTAATTTTTTAATAATGTAAACGACATTCTCAAAAGGTATTCAAAATGATTGGTTATTTAAAAAATATATTCCTTTCCTCTATTCAAGTTTTTTTATATTCAGTAATTCATTCATATTCTTCAAAAATCGCAAAATTTTATTCTGGTTAGTAAATAATAGAATAATAATTTATCTTGTTTTGTATATGCTTTTTAAAATAAAAACTTATTTTATTTATTTACTTTTAATTTCAACATTATTAGAAATATTTTTTTTAATTTCGAGGTCTAGACTTTTACTTCGAGTCCCCTCGTCAAGCGTGGAACCAAATATAGTATTTTCATTTGTTTCATTTCAAGCCCTAACCATTTTGGAACCAAATATTCTAATTTCATTTGTTTTAAAAAATCTCGAAAGGCCACAAATTAAAATAAATTTTAATTTATGAAAATAAATATACTTCATTAATATTATATTATGTAAATGAAACCTTGATGTTATTTATACGTAATATATATGAACATGTCATGTAGTGCTATAAGGTAGTTTTAAAATATTTCTTAAAATTAAGAGGGAAATTCAAAATTGGCTAATCCAAAATTATGGGCGGGATGGTCTAGCCTCAATATTGGGATATAATTAAAATTGCTAGACAATCTTAGCCAATAATTATTTTGTGAAACAATAAACAGTACTCTGGCGATAAAACAAAAGAAGGTGTACTGTTAGGCCAACGCAATACACCATGTTGATCTTACATATTTGTCCCATGTTGAATTAACCATTTGCTCTGAACAGCGTAATTATTCCCGTGTAAGCTATAATTAAATTATGATATACTAAAATTTGAGTTATGTTAAATTATTATATATTAACATTAAATTGCGATATTAAAATATTTACTAAACTTATTCAGTTTCCACAAGTTAAAGATTGAACCTATTCTCAGTTTGTATAGACTTCTTTTTTCATGCTGTTGTCATCCATGAATATTTTGTAAAATCTGAGAAGAGAATAGTAAAAACTGAAGAAGTTGTACATTCATTTATAACTGGCATCTTATTTGTATTATAAGTAATATTGTTTATATATATATAAAGTGAAGTAATATAATATATAAGATATTATAATGAATAATATAGAAATTTATTCATTGTTAAAAAAATCAAGAATGAGTCTAAACTTTTGACCGGTATCGTATTTCAGGAACTTAAAACTATTATGTGTACCTAAATTATTATAGTATTATTATTTGCTCATTGAGTGGAAATTAATTGCATCATATACTTATCTAGATGATGAATTATGGTTATATTGCATATTGTTTTGTTTTACAAATATGAAAGAAATAAAAAATAAGTATGCTTTTTAGTTTCAGAAAATGGATGTACAAGAAGATGATGATTATGAGCAAAAGCTCAAAGAAATGCAGAGATATATTCCAATCCTGGAAACATTGATTGAGAAATATAAGGACAGACCACAGAGTAAAATATTTAAATTGCAGAATTTATATCAAACTCTGAAATCATCCACAAATGGGTATTTATATTTAAAGTCATAAATTTTGCAATACTAATTATATATTAAGGTACTATTAAACAAATTATTTTGTATAGATCACAATCTCGAAAATTAAAGAAGGAAACTCTTGATCGTTGCGATGATGTGTTGAAAAGACTAGTTAATAAATGTGATAAGGTAACATTTTTTACTGAAATTAAAGGTTTCAACCAATTGTGTATTCAAATATTACAATTTCTCAAAAATAGTATTTGTCAAATGCATGTCAAATATATATTAAATATAATTTATGTATCAAATTTGTAATCAGATTTAAGTTAAACAAAATTGGAAATAGTAATACACAATTTGGTGGCCACATTATATAATTTTAAACATATTTTTACGTATATTTGAAAATTGAAAATTTAAATTTTTTGGTTTATTTTAGGGTAATAAATTGCAGACTAAGAATCTTACCAACAAAAGTAACGAGTAAGTTCCAATATAGTGTAATTTGTATAATATATGATATAATTAAATCAGTTAAAGAATTAGAGAAAGTAGAAAAAGTAACATTCAAAATAACAAATTTATTTTGTTTAACACGTTGAATCCTGCAAGAGTTTTAAAAAGTTTGAGTTGTCAATAATAATGAGTTTTTTGTTATTCTCATTCCGGTCATTAGTGTCCTCTATCGCATTTAGCGTGCTTATATAAAGTCATGAAATATTCTATAGATTATTAATTTGAACAGTTTTAAATTTTAGTTTTCTAATAGTCTTGAGACATAAATTTTGAATAAAAATTTAATAAGCACATGGAAAGTAGTATATATTTATATAAGTTTATTTTTCAACGTTGGGAAAAAAATTTATATGTATAAATAATATGCATTAACTTTTTTAATTTCATTTGAGTTGTCCTATCAGTGTTAGTACTTTTTAGATTCCATTGCCTTATGCATTCGGATTTGTTGAGAAAATATATGTTACAATAATCGTATATATTCTGAGTATATTTCTCTTGATGTAACGACTCTGGGGCCAGAGGCGTTTCATCATGGCGCGTCCTCAAAATGTCTGATTTCTGTGTAACTGTTTTGAAGATATTCCGAAATCGCAAAAGCTCTTCAAAATGTGCTATACATATCTTTTTAGGTACTCGAAATGTACATTTTATATATATATATATATATACGTATATTTATTTACAGTACACAAAAAACTTTAACTAATGAAAGAAGACCCACAGCTTCAGCCACTATACCGACTATTCTTGTTGTTGATGCTGAAGATGAAGATGGCGAGAGTAGTGTTCATCGTAACATTGACGATACCCCTTTGGTTCTATCCGATGATGATATTCAGGTGATTGAAACTGAAAAAAACGATGACGGTATACAAGTTTTACGATCGGATATTAATTCACGTAAGAATGTGGAAGAGTCTTGGGACATTCCCCAAGTTGAACCATTGGCTGATGATGAATGTGAAACATGGGTAAGGTATGATGAAGAAGAAGGAGAAATCTTGGATAATGTGCATGAAGAAGCTAGCATTACTTCTACAAATAAAAAAGACGTAGATAAGGAAAAGAAAGTCAGATTTCAAAAAAATGAAAGAAGTGAGAGAACTGATAGAAATGAGAGAAGTGACAGAAACGATAGGGACAGAAGTGACAAAAATGATAGGTATAATAAAGATCGATCTAGAGACGATAGGCCATTTGAAAGATCTCGTGACAAATTGGATAAACGCGACAGGCATGATCGTTTTGACAAACGTGACAGTAGATACGATCGATTAGATAGATCTGATAGGTCTGAGCGAAGCGACAGATACGAGAGACCTGATAGGTCTGATAAATATGATCGCTTAGATAGACACGACCGACAAGACCGATCTGATAAATATGATAGACATGAATGGCGAGGTAAGGAACATCAAGATAACGTATGGAAACCAAAACTTATAAACGATTATTTAGATGTTACTGTTGCGGCAAAATCAATGGCTGATAAAATGTTACAGAAACAAAAACAAACGACAACACCTCGGTCAATCCCAACTATTCCTGTTCCTTTACTGGAAGGTTCGAGGAGAGCATATTCAAATAAAAGTATTGAATCAGATAGTAGTTATGATTCTACAAGTAATGCTATTGAAATCGGGCTTAAGTCCAAAAATATTATTTCCTCACCCATTGCGTCATCATTGTCTTCTGTATCTTCACTTTTGTCGCCGTCACAAAGCATTCTTAATAATGACAAAGATCCTCGATCAAGCTTATCGTCTGTTCCATTTATTGATAACTACCTTAAGAAACCACCACTTTCTGCGGAAGATGTGCAGAAACTATTAGTGGAGACGACAGACACAATCACACCAAATGATAAGGTAGATGAACAACAAATGGAAAGTCCTCGAATTGAGAAAGATTTACATAAAGTAAATGAAGAATTTAAGAAAATGAATACAGAAGCAGTAAACTATAAAGACATACCAGGATTAGAACCTGTGAGTGGTAAACCACATGATAGTTCGAAGGAAAAATCTATAGAAAATAATATTCAGGCAATAATATCACCAAATCACTATGATCGTCATCCTCGACATCAAACTTTAGAAACTGTTGATAAACCATTTTATTCACGCTCTATCAATTCAAATATTATTGTTATCGATTCAAACACATCGGAAGCTCCTAGAATCCCTCCACACAATTATGGAAATATTCCTGCAACAAATAATCATAACATTCCTAGTATTATGAACCCTAATATTGCTCCTATTATGAGCAATTCTCCAATAAATCCAGATTATGGTAGTCCTTCTAGTGTGGGAAGGTCACCTGTTTTTCAAGAATATCCTAATCAGCAGTGGAATACGAATTACGTAAACGCTGGACCGAGTCATTATTCAATGGCACCAAATATGATTCAGGATCACTGGAACAGAGGCCCCGAAACTCAACCCGTACAACCCATGCCACAACCTATGCCGCAACCTATGCAACAACCTGGAATATCTCCTTCCAATGAGATAAATCGACCATATGGTAATATGAATACGATGCCTCGTCCAATACAGACAAATGCACCGTATTCTCAGTACATGAACTACCAGCAGCCGCAGCAGCAGCATGAACCGCCAAGACCTCATTGGGACCCACATAATCGTATCATTAGACCATGCGCAGATGTTCATGGGATTCGTCACGGTATCGATATGAGGCAGAGGTCTGAAATACCTGGAATGAGGCCGGGCGTTGATAATTGTTCACCGCGACCTTTGAGTGGACCTTCCTTTACAAGAGCTAATATTACCTATGGTCAAGCAAGGCAAAATGATTCTCGCTTTCCTCGCGATAACCGTTTTTCATGGGATAATAGAAACAACTTAGAACGAGATCCCAGAAATGTTGGAACAAGAGTCCCAGATCGAAATATGCGATTTACTGATCAAGACACACATTACGTCCCTGAAAAAGAAACACGTACTCTTTCGGATAGAGATCCTCGTAGTCTTTCTGGCAGAGATCCTCGGTTGAATAGAGTGGTAAGACCAATTAGCCCAAACGAGACTAGTAGTGTAACAAAAGTTCCACAGAAAGATTCAATTACGTCTAAATCTGCTCAGAAAGAATCAAATAAATCAGAAAAGGACGGACAAAAAGATATATCGAAGACAATAATAAAAGATGGTTCAAAATCGGCCCAAAAAGATGGTTCGAAGTTAGCGCAAAAGGACGGTTCAAAATCGGCACAAAAAGATGGTTCTATGTCCAAAACGTCTTCGAAGGATTCATCATCAAAGAAGTCAACTCAAATAGACTCTAAAACTTTGAAGAAAAACACTAATAAAGACAAACATATATCAGGTAAGAAGGGTTCCAAGTTAACAGAAAATAAATCAAAGAAACTCACTGGCAGTTCAAAGAATTTGTCGTCTGTTAAGAAGAGCACGCTTTCTAAACGCAATACGGAAAATGAAACGAAACCAGAAAAACCAAAGGAAGTGTTGCATCATTCGCCATTAGAGAGTTTGTACGGTGTAGTTGATGCAAGCAGAACAGGCCCAGGGTATGGAATCCAGAAATTTAAAATACCAAAAATAAAACGTAAAGAGCCAACACCGCCTCCACCAGAAGAAGAAGAAGAGGAGGAGGAGGAGGAGGAGAATAATGATAACGAAGAGGAAAATGAAGACGAGGAGGAAGGAAGAAATGAAGAGGAAAAAGATCAACCCCTACAACTTTTCCGTGGAATAGAGGAAAATTGGGATGAAGATGATCCTATTCCAAGTTCATTTACTATGCATGGTCATGAAAGCTTTTTAGATGATCCTAAACCAGTAATTGATCATAAAAATAATGAATCAGAAGAACAAGTAACGTTACCTGAACATGTGACATCATCTGAACCAAAATCTTCTGAATCGGACGTGAATAAATTCTTAAGTGAAATCCAAAACCTTTTATTGAAAGGCGACGACGTAAAATTGCCACCTGAATTGACTGAAAAGTTGAAAGATTTTATTAAGAAAAAGAAGAAAAAGAAGAATCGTAAAAGTAGCAGAAGTAGTAGTAGCAGTTCATCTGAATCGGACAGTAGCGACAGATCTAAAGAAAGTGAGGACGAAGCAGTTGAAAAATCATCGAGTAGAAAGAAGAAGAAGAAAAAAAAAGTGAAAAGACGAATGATTATATCAGACAGTTCGGAAGATGAAGAAACTATAAAATCAAGCAACAAATCTGAAAATAAGGAAACAACTGACGCTTCCGATAACAGTGAGGGTTTAAAAAATACAGAAATTAGTTCCAAACAAGATGCAGATTTGAAAGATGACAAAGTAGAGGTTCAGAATGAAACAGAAGACGCTGAAAACGATGTTGAAATGAAAGATCTAAATGAATTTAATGATAAATCAGACAAAAGTTCAAATCAGTTGGTAGAAACGACGGAAAGTTCTCAAAAAGATAAAAGACCGAAGAAACGGAGAAATTCGCTAGAACAATTGCACGATGATATCAGAAATATGTTTATATGTAATGATGTAATTACAGCAACAGGGCAGCGTTCTTGTCGAGCTGTTAAAAATGTTGTTGATGAAACTTCACCATCAAATGACGCTTCTTCTGCGACTAAGTTGGATGAAGATTCTAAAAAGTCTAAACGTAAAGCCAACCCGCGAGTAAAAGCGAAGAAACCAATTTCAAAAAGTGTCGTTTATACTTCAGATAGTGAAAAGGAAGAAAAGTCAGAAGTTGCGAAGTCTAGCAGCCCACTAGAAGATCAAGAAAATCTGAATTCTAACACACCAATGGTATCTCTGGTGCGCTTAGATATGTCAAAGTTATTCGACACTAGTAAATTAAATAACAGTTCATCGGATGAGAGTTACGGTATCGACCCACCAGAAGCATCCTGTGCAGTAGATATTAGACCTTCGCGAACTAAATCACGAACTCAAAAGCAAATTAAAGAATCTTCTAAATCTAAGAAGCAAGACTCTGAAACAACTGCTAATCTTTCGTCTGCAGAAGAAACTGATGGTTCTAGAGCTTCTACACCAAGTATATCCGCAACATCAATTGATAAATTAAAAGATGTAAACGAAGACGAAGATTTACCACAAATGTTACTAAGTTTAGTGCGTAAAGCCAAAATAAATGCGTCTGACGGTTCAAATAAAAAGAAAAAAAAGAAAAATAGCAGTTGGCAGAACGGTATAATACCAAAAAAGAAGAGAATAACTAAAAAGAATTCTCTTACTACTTTGAAATTAATTAAGGATGATGTAGAAGAAAATGATGAGGAAAATGAAGAAGACCCATTAAAAATAAAATCCGATGAGGGACGTGTGCCTACCCCGCCATTGCCAGTTCCAGAAGAACCCACGGAAGCTGAGGTAAAGAAAAAAAGTTCCGGCCAATGCATAAAAATGGGAAATAAACAAATGTTGGAATACATTTGGGTAGATCAAATAAAGCATAAATGTTTATATTGTAATTTTTGCGGGAAGAATATTGTGCACCATTATTCTGTGCAGCATCCAGCACAAGAAGTATTAATATCACGATTGTCAGTAGTACAAGCCAGAAATGCAATTGAACAAGCTAAATGTATAAAAATTGAAAATGATCCAGATGTCACACCAGGAGTCATTAAAGCTTATAATTGTAGATTCTGCCCTCATGAAATAAAGTGTGCAGTACCAGCTCTTGCCTTAGAAAATTTCTATGAACACTGTACTACACATACAGGTGAGTACAGATTTAAGTGCAGTTTCTGTCCTTATAGATCGATCAACAAAGGAACTGTAAAGTCCCATTATTACAAAGTGTGCAAAAAGAACAGTGAATCTTCTAATGTGACGGAAGCAGTCATAGAAGATCAAATACCGGAGAGTGACCACTTGTTTGGTCATATATGTTCTAAATGTAATTTCGTTCAATTAAACAAATCGAGAGTAGAAAAGCATGTAAAAACTTGGCATTCTAAAGATCCCGATGTAAAAATTATTATGATTAATATGTCAAATTATATCAAACCAGACCCTGCAGCAAAATCACTTGATACGAATCAATCTACTGATGTAAATTTAAATGTAGAAGTTAAAACTGAAGAGCAGGATTTATTCAACGAAGACGAAGTTGACAACTTACTGGATATGATTCCTAATGAAGATTTTAAAGATGGAAATGAAGAGGGGAATCTGCTTACTTCCGAGGACACATCTCGAGCATCTCCTAAGCAGTCGCCTGCTAAAACTCGAAATGCTAAATCACAAGTCATATCTAGAAAATCTCGTACAAAATCCCCCACCAAAACAGCAGTGAAATCTCCAAGCAAATCTCCGAATAAAGGTTCGAATAAATCCCCATCAACCAGATATCGGGCTACCGGTTCGGCCAAAACAGCAAGTAAAGTAAAGAAAAAACTGTCTATGAAGTTATGCAAGGCAGATGAATCCAAACAGGAATGTGATGAAACTAATAAGAAAGAGAATTTAAGCGCTTTTGTTTGTCCACCTGAGTTAGAGAAACACGAGGAAGAAATCCAACTTCAACGAAAGAAAAAGATGCAAGAAATAGTAAAAAACATCGGGATTAAAGTTAATGCTGAGAACAGTCCTAGGAGACCTTCCATTATTGATAAATTAAAGGATAAAATGGAAACAAATTTACAAGATAATGAGATCGTTCCAATGACTGAAGCAGTACAGACGACGAAGACAGTACCAACTTTAAATACCAACGATAAAGTAAAAACAGAAGAATCCAAACAAGACGAACCTCAGTTACCTGTGGAATTGTCAAAAATTAAACGTTCTTTATCGAGTGAGAATATGACTGCTCCAACTGTGAAAATTGAGGTAGATAATTTGCCTGAAGAATCCGAAGACATTACGAAGACAACGCTGTCGGATCCTTTGAGTGGAATCGAAAGAGAGATAAAAACAGAAAATGAACGAGATTTTGGCGATCAAGATAATTTGGCTTACGCGTCCGACAGCAGTGACGATCCAGCAGACAACCTGGAATCCACAGATGTAAATTCATTGTTAAAAGAATCTACGAACGTTAACTCTTCTTCAAATAGTTTAATGATGACTACTATTCAAAGGCTTGCTGCTTCCTTACAAGCGTCTAAAGTACCAGACGTGCCGAAAAAAGTAGAAGAAACGGATGCGGAAAAAGACATTTCATTGAACACTGTTAATAAAGAAGATACGATTGTGAAAACAACAGAAAATAAACAACCTGTTCCTTTAAAACCCTTAATAAGAATGCGCGGTGATTTATTTAAAGATGTAGTAAAATCACCGCCACCGCCAGAAAATGCAAGTGAAAGCTGCGAAACGTTTAAAAAAGGTATGTAACAATTCTATGAAGTAAATCGAGATTAAGGCTGGATACCACCTTTGACGTTGATTTTTAGCTGTTTTTTTATGATTCTTTTTATACAAAGAATTCAGATAAACACGATAAAAGATGATATTGTAGTCTTTGGAATTGCGAATTTTTGACCCTTGAATTAACGAAACGTTTGTTAGTATTTAAGATTAAAAAATTGATTTTTTGAACGTGCAAAGTTGGTACTACTCTGTTTTAAGTGATGTCATATTTTTCTGAAAAAAATACATCGTTAGTACATTTAATTTACTAAATGTCATTTAATTATTTTTATAGGGATAGAAGACGATGAAGAATCAAATAAAAATGATCCTTCAAATTCCATTATTTGCAGGATTGAAAACGTTGTTAGTTTGCAGGATGAAACAAATTTAGCTGTGAGTATTAATTGATTGAATTTACCGTAGTTCGAAGCACGTTATCACTAACCGGTCGCAATGGTGTGGTGGCTAAAAAACGCCGCTAAACGAGGAATTCTCGTCTTGACGCCTGATCAAGCGGACGCCTTCACCACTATACCATTACTCCAATCTTGTAAAATCTTTAATTTATTAATTTTTTTTTCTTTCAGGCCTCAGAAATAAGGAAAACGGTTGAGCTTTCGCCTATAAAAAATACTGCAGTATCTGTACTTAAGAGTCCTTCAGTGTTAAAACGGCTCCCACCTACTAATTCTTTTGGCATTCAAGTACCAGCCAAAACTATCAAAGCCATAAATCCTGTTTCTAAAGAACCAATGAAATTGATTCCCATTACAAATATTCCTCCGAATTTTACTAATATCGTATCGGTTGCACAACCGACGATGACTACTTATCATATAAATCCTAAGAATATAACATTCACTATGACAACAAACAATCGTGTTCCTGGTAATACAACAGAAACCATTAGCCGTCCAACCATGTTAACACCTATACCACAAAATAATAGACCTCAACTTTTTACTTCTATCGGTAATCTTACTAGAACAAGTAAACCTGTCCTAACACCTATAACTGTCGCATCAAAAGCTGTTTTGAATACTTTACCAAACAGAATGACTCCGGTTACAACATCTGGAGGTAGCCTCAAAATGTTGAAAGTTTTGAATTCAACAACAGAATCAAAATCCAAAATTACTTTGAAGTCGGCGGAAACCTATAAAGCTATGCTTGTCCTTGAAAAGTTGCAACATTTATATAAATGTATGGAAAGCACTTGCAGTTACTCTACCAACTCTGTAGCGCAATTCCAAGCACACTACCAATATCATGAGAGCATTGTCTTATTGGAAGACTTATCAATAACGTATGGGTTTCAACAGTGTGCATATTGTTGTGCGTCATTTCCAAAACTTCCGATGTTACTTAAACATTTTGAAGATATGCATTCTTATTGTAACTATTTGTGTAGATATTGTTTCTACAGAGCTGCTTGTATATCTTATGTAGAAACCCATCAGGTAAGCTAATTTTTTATAATATAATATCTTAAAGCAATTAATTTTTGTTACTAGCTCCGCTCGTAATGTTTATTCAGTAGTAGAATTTTTTAATGTGCACTTGTGACGAAACATATAGTTTACTACATAGAAAGAATTGCAGCGGTATTAATATCTACTGTTTTCATTGAATTTTATAGAAACGAACACATCCTGGTAAAGAAAAAGCTATAGTAATGTCTAAAGAATCAGTATCTTTACCTCCTCAAGGGCCAATTGATCGTAATTCGAGAGTAAAACCTTACATATGTAACGAAGGTAAGAATGTAAATTATTTTACTGATATATACGAGCTATTAAAATTGCTGTATAATAAATTGCTAAAACCCTTATGAAATATTTAACAAAATTGAAATAAGATCATAAAAGAAGCGCGTTTTCTGTCACCAACGTTATTTTAATAAATATACCATTTGCTTAAAGATAATTTGAAAAAAAATGAAAATAATTAAAATACATAGACATGTTGAATAATTTTAATTTCTATGTAGAATTTTCAATAACTTGGTTTTTTACAGGGAATGCTTTATTTTATTTTATATTAATTTTACAACTTTTATAATTAAATAATTTTAGGAATAAATATTTTATACGTTAACAATGCATTATTATAAAGTTTAAAATATGTTGATATTACATTTATTTTTAATAATATATAGAAATAATTAAGTGAAATTTTATTAATAACTGTTTTCATATTTCAGAGTGTAACAAATTTTTCTTTGTGCCAGAGACCTTCCAAGCACATTTGAATCTTAAGCATAATTTTCCAAATGCCACTTTTCCTTGTCACTATTGTAAAGAACAATTGTCAACACCACTTGATCTTATTGTGGTAAATATCTATAGTTATTATTTGTATTCTTTTCTTACAAAAATAGTTAATTCTTCTTCAAATCACAAATTGTTTTATAAAGTTTTATTAATTTGTCTTTCGTGTGTTATTATATAGTATTGTTATTTACAGCATCACAGAGAACACAACATTTCCAAATTTCAATGTTTGTATTGCAATTTTGGAGCTACGAATTTAGGCGAAATAAATGTTCATTTGAGCGAACATCATTACAATCAACGACCTATTGTTCTGCAAAGAACATTACCACAAAAAGTAAGTTCTTCATTATTTATTTATAAATGTCCCTTTTATACCCATGCAAAAGTTTGGCAACTGTTTTAATGTCGAAACAACGTATTTTGTCTAAAGTGATAAACAAATATTATTTATAATTTTTTAGATCAAGGAAATTTGTTGACATTTTCATGTACAGGCATTTTTAGGGTAATCCATTTCATACTAAATGCAAAAAAAATTGTATATCCCGACAAATTTTAACAAAGTTACATGAGATTTGAGAAAGGTCTGTACTTGAACTCAAACGAAGCTGTTTTCGGATCACTTTGTGAACATGGTCTCCGGTTTACACTATGCATTTTGCATACGCACAAGAAATGTATCACCCTACAAGACCCCGTAAACCGAAATGTCAAAAACTTCCTTTAAAATGCCGTAGATACTTGCTATGTTATTTAATTTTTTTTTTGTTAAGAAAGGGATTTTTGTTTTACTGTGACGTTATCTACAAATATTAATGGAAATGAAAAAATAATATGTAAATCTTAAACTTGAATGTGTAATGTTGAATTTAAAATTTGTTGTTAAATTTGATGTATGTTGACAATGTTAAGAATCTTTAAAATCAGTATTTTACATCAGTATTGTTATCTTTTAGCCTGTAAAAGACAAAAGCGCAATCAACCAATTATTACTATTGAATTTGGAGCAAAAGTCACGACAGTCGATCTCCACAGTCGTGAGTTTGTCTCCAGATCAAACAAAGAGAGTGTATCAAGGACCACTAAATCGATCAGTGGAGGCCAGCTCTTCACCGACGGCTAATAACATGGATTCGGCAATCATACGACCTATCAATTTGAAAGGTCCTTCTCAGAAAAGGAAAGATGTTTTAAGGTCTACTAGTCCTGAACATAAACGTATGAAGACTGACTATGTTATCACCCGCATTCCAGAAAGTGTAGTGCAGTCTTTTAATTTGTTGTCGTCCATTAACAAGGACCGGTAAGTTATAAGCAATTAAAGAACATGCATATTGTGTTTGCATTTCTTTTCTGATTTTCTATAGCTATCTTGTGCTTCAAGGAAATTAGTGACTAAACAATGTCAGCAGAATCTCCCACAAAGTGCACACTTAATAACGTAAAATTAGCAGAAATTTCGTTATTTAGGTAATGTCGCAAGCAAAGGAGAAGCGGAAAAAGGTGTTGATCGATACCGAGAAATTCTCATTATACATGGAAAACAGTAATTTGGAACCGTTTACCACGCAGCGAGAGCCGCTGCATAAAATCGTTGTAAATTCGCTTCACACAAGATTTGTTATACTGTTAATTAATTTCGGCTAAACTGTTTTTCCGTAATTAAGCGAGATGCTCTACTACGTTCATAGTAAAGCATTTCACCCACTGATGGCACAACGGTTCTACATAACTGATTTCCTTGCAGTGGATTAGTTCCCGAACTACTTCCTATAGGTGGGGATCGAGTGTAATAGTTATTTTTTGTTGTAAATAGTTTATAATAGTTACAGTACATCAATTTATCTAAACAGGAATTTTGGAATCGTTTCCAATAAAATATCATTTAAAGTAAATTATTATAATTAAATTTGAAACAATTGAATGTTTTTAAATTTAATTATCATTAATTTTGTTATGATTCATTTTTCATGCACTTGAGAAAATTAATGGGACTATAATTATTAACGTTTTATAACATTTCTTTCTATGTTTTTATATCAATTGTTGTTTTTTGAAATAGAAAAGTAGAAAGGTCTTGTTTTGTTTTACACTTTTTAGAACATTTGTTTTTTATCCATTAAATTCACTCTGATTATTTAATCAGTAAGATATTGTATAGTCTATTTTAACATTCAGTTAATTTTCTTGGTCCTGGTGTTTTTGTAGAATTATTTATTAGTTTTATAGTCAAATGTGACTTTAAATAATAGTGTTACATATATTTATATGAGCCATGTAAATTATTATAACTAAAGATATTTATGGAAGTAAAATTTAGTTCAGGGCCTGGGAAATTAAATAAATATAAGTAAAAAAGTTTTTTTTTTTTTTCATGAGATATAATTTATATGACATTTTGTAAAACGTTATTTTTTATAATAGCAATAAATATAATTCACATGGATTTGACTTATTTTAATTATTTGAATGGCCTTCGCTCCTTCTTTTGCAATTTTTTACTAATTTGCAAACTGTGTTCAATTTTTATGTACAATTAAACAAATTTAAACTGTATGTTAATACTAATGAAATATGCAAAATTGGAAACTTTTCATGAAATTTTCTTAAGATTATATAATCTTAATCTTCAATATACAATTTTTTTCTAATATGTAGAATATTTTCTTTTTTTCTGAATAGTATATGAAAGTCAATACCATTTTTTCAGCGTGTTTATTTTTGAGAACACTGTTCCATGAATTTGATAATGTTTTACAGTACATAAAAAAAACTCTAAGAATAAAGTAATTTAATTCAAATGCCATTGAAAAAAATGTTACGTTCTTTTTCCACGTGTTTTGTCGTAAGATTTTGTGTAGAAATACATTAATAATTATAATTATTATGGTTGATTGTTTTAACTATTTGTATTATATCAGGTGACAAATCGCTTTAAAAGATTGTTTCGATAATAATTCAAAGACAATAACGAAACATTTTTAAAACTCATTTATACATAAATAAGTGATCCAATAGTATTATGAAAATGTATTATTTTTAAATAATAATAATTAAGATACAATACATTTATTTAGTTATTACCTTTGCATAAATAAAGATATATATTCACTAAAATTATTAACTAGCAGATACAAAGTTAAAATAAGTATTTACTAAAAACAATAGAAAAAGGAAAAATCATATTATTTAAGTTCACGATATTTGATTTCCATTGCACCCTTCTTTCAAATTCACATTATATCTCATGGATCTGCGTCGTTAGACAAGCGTCAGGGGCCTGTGATATTATTGACCATGCGTCCCTTTCTTTGTGCCACTGTGCCGCATTTACGTGTCGTTCGTCACGTAATACCCGACACCACCCCATTTGAAGTAAGTTACACAGTTTACCATTTTTGGGTGTCACGACACAAAGTTTAGAACGCATAATCTTACATTCTGCGTCGCTTGTCACCATTTACTAATATTCTCTACAGTATTTAATTACAATTACCTTTCAATTGTAATTAAATAATTCATAAGTCAAATATCTTAATTAATTTACTGTATCTGTGAACTATATAAGACAATTTATAATATAAGTTTGTGACTTGGTTAAATATTGAAAAATAATACAAGGATGTAATAATAATAAACAAATTATCTAAATATTTAGTGATAATTTTGTTTTGATATTTCAGAGTGAATGTTGAAGAAATTAATGAGAAGGAAAAGGTGAAGACAATTTCTGCAGAAGATATCAAAAACAAACTTCCAAAAGATGTTGCAACGGATGTTATGAAAGGTGTTACAAATGAAGTCACAGAAGAATTTCTGCGGACTGAAGAAACTTTATCTGATTCTGACAGTGATATTGAAATAATTGAGGATGCATCTGTGGAAGCAAAAAAGGATAACAATTTAAGCAACGAAACAACCTCAGAACTGGAAAAACAAAAGGTGGAGGACAAGGCACAAAGTGACGTGAATTTTCAAAATGAAAATTCAAACTCCAGTGATTGTCAATCATCAATAAAGGACCCTATAAGTCAACCAATCACCATGGAAGACATCAAGAGCACTGGTCTTTGGGGCAAAAACCTTTTCTGCTGCCCCTTTAATGAGTGTGGGGAACGCTTTGATGAAGCGTTTGAAATAAAAAATCACATGAAAGAGTGCTCACATGGTGGCAATGTGACAAATTTTGCTTGTCCACATTGCAACAAAATGTTGGTTAAGAGTGGGTTCTATTTAGAACACTTAAAATTACATGGGGTTAAAAGATTTGGTTGCACTATGTGCAAACAGCGTTTTGCTGTCCAATATCAGGCACTGCAACATATGAAAGTCAAACACAAAGTAAATTGCAAATTAATACCAGCTGATCCAAAAAATCCTTCTCCTGATGGACTGTATATCATGACACCAGTGGTAAGTATGAAATTTAATATTTTCAATATAATTTAATTTAATGTAATTTATAATTAACAAATACAATGAATTTTTAAAATTGTATTTTTATATAAAACCAATTCATTGACTATTTAAAAACCAATTTAAATACTTGTTACACAAATTTATATATATACATATATATACACTACAAGCTCTCACTTTCGTTCTACCCGAGACCGGAAATCTCTCACTTTCGTCAGGATGAATTTGCGCAAATGTGTAGCGCATGTATAATTTCATTGGTTATTTCTATTCGGTTGTTTCGTTGTAAGCCAGCCTTAAACTGTACACAATTAAGCATGTTTAAATTTCCTGCCATCGATATTCAGTTATTATTGGTTAGCAGCGAACCGGATGTAGCGTTTCAATAACGAAACAAACTATTTCCGACGAAAGTGAGGGCTTGTAATGTATATATATATACTTATAATCTTTTCTAGTAATATTAATATTCTTGTTATTCCAAATGGAAGAAATATATATGAATCATAATTTTAAAAAATATATGTAATTAAAGCAAATTTATATTACTTAAATAATATTTGCACTTATATTTTTCTTTTATTTTTAGAATTTTTGTGTAAATAAAGTAAAAGGCAAGAAGAAAGTAGGTAAATCAAGTGATAAGGACTGGTCAAAATCTGCAAATATAGACAAAGTATCTTTTGGACCAAACGACATTAATATCCTTCCTCTGCAAGCAATTTACAGTCGGGAAGTACATTGTGCTGTTTGCCCATATACCACAAAAGTTCGCACAAACATAATCCGGCATCTACAACTCCATGCTAAAGATGGAACTGTACCAGAATCTAGTCCTGTAAATCCTGTACCGTGTCTCGATAAACGTGAAAAAATGTTTGATAAGATGGTTAACTTGGCTAGTAGTTCGCATCAGAATGGTAGAATGGGTGGCACAAAGAAAGATACTGCAACCCAAAACGAAGAAGAAAATTTGCCCAAGTTTGTACCAGAAAATAAAAGGTAATTAGAATAACGAAGAATGAAAAAATAATGTCGAATGCATGCAAATTGCAGCCTTCACGAATGCACGTTATGAAATTTACTATTATATTTGTTTGTCAAATTTTTGAAAGTGCTTGATATTTATTTTTGAAATATATTTTTTTATCATTGTTTAAAATCTTGCGTGAACTAACAATACAAATATATGTATAAACGCAATAACAAAATTTAATAACTTACTGTTTTTTGTTAATACTTTCAAGTTTATATGATTTTAAATAAATTAAGTTTTCCTTAAAAATTAAATTCAATTATTTAAAAAATACTTTTTAAAAGTATAGAATTTTATACTTTATATTTTATTTTTGATTATTCCTAATATACACAACTTATTATAATAGTGAATTTAGTTAATATTTAAAGTGATGAAATCATAATAAAAACATTCAATTAGGAATCTAATTACTTATTATATGTATACAACAGTTATTTTCATATACATTTTCATGTAAAATAAAGTAAACGTATCAAAGGCATCATACTTTTGATTTGGTAGCAGCTAGCATAGATCGAATAATCTTTATGTCAATGTCCTTCAATAAATAACGGATAATTTTTCTTTCCGTTTGTTTATCGCAATCAAAATAATACACCTTATTAATAATGGCAGATACGTGTGCGGTGTCCCCGAATGCAGCTATTTGACGGTCGACGAAGCGATGTTGCGCTATCATTTGAAAGCTCTGCATTCCGATGAGCCATATTTTCGGTGTGCACATTGTTCGCACCAAACCGGCCCAGAGGCTCAGAACATCACCATCGACAAGATGGGCGTCCATTTGAAAATGCATGACGCTAGACTATATAAATGTTCCCATTGCAATTATCACCATTATCACAGGTGAAGTGGCGTCACAATTAAATGCAATTAATTTTCGTTGTATGGGTGAAAATAAGATGAATTCACAGTTCAACTGTAATTTATTTTTATGTAGATTTTTTTGTTAGACCTCAAGACGACCGCAGTCATCTTAATTTTAGTTTTCCTATACTGTTTTCTCTTATGATAGGTTTTCGTAAGCACGTAGTAGGATTTTCGTTTTTTTACTTGTCTATAGTGTTTTTATTTTTATCATGTGTTGATAGTTCTCTCGTTACAACTCCAAGCTTTGTTAATTTTTATCTTCACTTTCTTCTACATATTCACAGATTTATAATGTGCATATATAAACAATCCGCGCGGAAAAATATAGTTGGATGCCAGCTGGATTTCGGCTGGATTTTGGCTTGATATAAAACTGAAAAAATGATGGGTTTGGCGCGAATCCAGCCGAGATTGATTCGAAATCCAACCGAAATCCAGCTGCCATCCAGCTGAATTTTTCCGCGTGAGAATCGTTGTAAATCTTGAATTCGAAATTTCAAATTTACTCTTGCAAAAAGAGAAGTCAAATTTGCACCCATATTTTTCAAAATTTTATTGAGATAACATTTTCTCTTGTTTTTTATTTATTTTTTGTTCCTGTCATCTGTTAGCAGCTCGATCAGTCTAATAGTCAGTAATTTTTTACTAATATACTAAAATATCTTAAGCCAGTTTGAAATTATTTAACTATATTTCGCTGGAGGCAGTATGTAAAACGAATAATGATAATGTGTTAAACTTCTTAATTAAATTGTAATTAATATTGCTGTACAGATATGTTGTGGAGCGGCATTTGAGCGATAAACACCCAGAGAAGCGGCCGTTCGTGAAGGTAATTCGCGAAGGTGAATTGATAGAATCAGTTGACAAAGTCACTAATCAAGAAGAAGTAGAGGACGAGCAGCCAGATCCTGATGGTAATCATTGGAAGTGTAATATGTGTGACTTCAAGTGTGTTTACAAGACGGAAATGACGAATCATGCTGCAAATACACACGATGAAAAATGTCAGTTTAAATGCTCTGGTTGCTCGTTTAAATGTGTCGCAAAAATTAACATAGACCAACATCTAGTCAATAAACATTCTACTGAACTGGAAGTGAGTTTTACAATGGTCTATCAGAGAATAAAGGGTGTCAAAAAAGTGAATGATTCAACAGAAAATGTTCATGAAGAGCCCTTTGATACGACTCCATTGTGGCGAAGAGACATGCCTAGGATACGACATATTCGAGGTAAATCTTATTATAAATATATATTGTTATCAATTAAATTTTTGTTGTGGTGTAACCACAAGAGAAACTTTTTATTTAAAAAGGTGTTTTGGAATTATTATTTCAATCAAGTGAAATATCAGTAAACTTTACAGCGTATTATAATTATGTTATTCTTTTACTTTTTAAAGGTATTTTATTAGAAGATGAAGAAAACACATCGTCAGTTGAATCAAATGTTAAAAAGCGCAAAACTGAAAGTGATTCTAATCAAAAAGTATCAAAAGCTAAGATTACAAAATTGGAAAGTTCTATTGAAGACAATAAGTCATTAAAAGATCAAATTCTTGAAAATACAACAAATGATGAAGCAGGTAATTCCAGCAAAGATGAAGGATTACTTGTAGGCGAATATGGTCCGTACGGAAAACCCATTGATAATATGTATGCTTGTACATTATGTTCGACGTTCAAAACTAAATATAAAAATGACTTGAGGGATCACCTGTATAGAGAACTGAAATACGCAAGGTAAATGTTATGTAAATTTTTATTTCTAGAGTATATTTTTGATTAAAAAAAGAAAGAAATAACGTTTATTTTTTTATTTTTTAGATGGTCATGCAAGGAGTGTAGTTACTTATCAGCAAATAAACATAGTTTAGTTAAACATTACAATAAGAATCACCCGGATCAGGAACCAAATACAGAGGCATTAACACCTAATAATTCGATAGAAACTTGGGTATGTAATACATAGAGTATATTTTGGATATAAATTTAACGTCTGTTAATAATTTGTTTGTTAATGTGTTTTTCGACTGTATTTTTTGGTAAAACAAATACATTAAAAAATACGGTTGAAAACACATTGACAAACACAGTAATTTTATAATAAGTGAAATTGCTTATGTGTTGCATGTGTCGATATCAAACTATGTTTACGACGTGAATAAGCATCCAGATAAATGGATCGCAAAAAAAAATACAGTAAAGCTTCAATATCTGTCCCCCCTCAACCTGTATTGCTTCATAACCTGTCTTCACAATTTTTTCACGAATGTAGTTATAATATCAGCACATGTATTGAAATAGTTAAATACTAGCATGAGCATTAATCATGAAAATGATTTATTTTGTTTTATAAATTTTAGTACTAAATATTAAATAAACGTTTTGTTTAATTTATAGGTTATGAATGTCTTAAAAACTCAAACAAATTTATTGAAAGAAGCTAAAATGGCTGAATTGTTTACTTCCTCAAATTCGTCTCAGAGTATAGCAGATACTGCATCTTCTAAAGTGGAAATTTCTCTTGAATCGGACAATGAAAATAAAGACAACAATGACACAAAATTCAAATTGAAAGCAAGTGATAAATTAACTAAATCTGGTTAGTTTCGTAATATAATTATTATTTAATTCGGCCTAAACTATACATGATTTTACTCAACTCGAACAAAAGTAGCCAAAGGCTTGAGTTACCAACTTAAAACCACTTTTTTCCTCGTAGAGTAATATACTATATATTGTTATACAATTGGCATATATTCCACTTATAAGCCATATTCTCTATCTGTATAGTATATTTTTATTTTATATTTTTGTTTTATTATAATGATACAATTTGTATAGTCAATAATTGTATAAATTATTATAGGGAGCATGGAAGAAGTTTCACTGATATTTTGCAAGCATTGCGATATGAAATTTACAGCGGCCCGTGGTTTCAAACGCCACGTAATGCTGTCACATTTAAAGTGCTATGCATATTTGTGTCCACACTGCGATCGCAGTGCAAAAACAGAAGCATTAATGATTCAGCATATCCGAAGCAAACATCCTGGAATGTCAGAGGCTGTCATTACTAATACAGAACCTGCTGTAGTTAATGATGAATTTTGGTTACGTGAATATGGTCTCGGTCCACCAGTGAAAAAGAAGTTCAAGAAAAAGAAGCTTTACGATAGTGACGAAGAGATCGATCGCAAAGAAACTGTTGGATATCCGTGTAACTCTTGTAAATATATTGCAATAAATTTGGCCGGATTGAAATCTCATGTAAAGACACATGACAAAGGCACTTTAAAATGTGCTTATTGCACATACATGACATCACACAAGATAGAAATTTCGAGACACTCTGAACTGAACCATCCAAATCAGACTGTCAAATATGAAATCCGAAGAGTACAAGCGGAAACAGAAGTGAATAATGAAGTCATAACTTTGCAAGATTATAATAATGAGATTGAAGAAGAAGAAGAAGAGGAAGATGCATTGAAGGAGGATGAGGAAGATATTCAAACTATTTATTGCTGTTGCTATTGTACATTCTGCAGTATATCGTTAGAGAGCATCAGAATACATTGGAGTTCTGAACATAAGAACCAAAGTCCTGGCAGCTATAAGCAATTCAGGTAAGCATGAATAGAGCATTTAAGTGAATTACAGGAAACTGAGAATCGAATTATCGGGATGAGAACATTAAATTTATAAACTGTTGTATTTTTTATTTATGATAATTCCGTACGAATTCGTAAGAAAAAAATAGATTTGTTTCAAGCTGTTTCAAATAATACCATTAACCCTTCGTTGGTATCTCTATGAGCGTCGCCCTCACATTTTGTTTATCTTACAATTTTCATTATCTATGTTAATAAATATAGATTTGATATTTTATGACTTTCCTTTTTATAGTTTTAATATTATTTTAAACATTTTTACTTTATAAAAAACTTAATTTTTGATTTAATATTGTAATAAATAACGTTCCAAACTCGTAACAGAATTTTTTCTTACAATGTTTTTATACCGCTAGATAATTAAATAGCAACGTTGTAATTAGAGCCCATTTTAAAAGGTGCGATGGATACTATAGCACATAATACCAAACGTGTAAAAACGCCAAACGATACAATGAAGGGTTAAGAATTTAAGAAGATGGACAATAATCTTCATTTTCAAGATTAGATTTATATGAAAAATTTTTAGATTAATACTAACTAATGAAACAAATATAAAATTTTTCAGGTGTCGTAAAATTGAGTACAATCCACAAGATCCGCTACGCACTTTCAAATGCTATTACTGTAGTGTAAAATCAACAGTACCCAACTTAATGATTCATGTCACACAGCATCATGGCAATGTGCCAGTGAATTTTATTGAACTAGAAGAAGGTTCTCAGGAAGGCTGGTTTTGTGTGTGGTGCCAAGAAGTTTGCGAAAGTCGCGCCAAAGCCAAAAGTCACCACCGAATGTTCCATTCACATCTAAAGCCTGACTTCAAGAAGTTACCCCAACGTACTTTTAACTGCCCCGAATGTACCTACAAAACTGAAAATTTGCAAAACTTGCGCAAGCATTTTGCTCGTCACATTAACCTCATCAAATGCAAGTATTGTGAAGAAACATTTGCGAATTCCGCTGAGAGTACTTTGCATTGTAAGAGCATACATCCAGATCTCGATGTTAGAATAGAAAGTATCCAGAACTACGAAACCCACGTCAGTCAACTGATGTTACGCGCAGTACAGGACTGCATCAGCGAAGACGCGACGCCATCGTCAGGTGGCGTTGCACGCAAATCCACGACAAAGTCCACGGTTCAGTTTTTCGGCTCGTCCACTAAATCAAAGTCTGTTGCACGCAAATCCACCGCTAAGAGCGCTATCTGCATCCAACGCGAATATAATTCTTGGTACGGCAAACCGGTCGAGCCGACGGATCTGGCTAAAATAAACGTACAGATGACCCTCGCAGGAAGGACTATTAAAGTTGATTGTCTTACACTTTCAGGCTGGTTTAACATTAACCCGAAGATTGTTTTGGAAGATATTTGCAAGAATGATTAATGACACTCGGTTCAAATTCATTTTTTTTTATTGTATTTTTTTGTCATATATATATATGCTCTGTACATTACATTCGTATTATATACGGGTTGAATAAATGCGTTTCTAATTATTTAGAATTCTGGATTGCCAAGTGCGGGTTCCTATATTATTTTGTACTGTTGATTTATATCGGAAATGTAAAAGGAAAAATTATCATTATCACTGAAATTATTCCATTTTTGAATCATGTATTAATAATAATTTTAACATTTTTGTTTATATCGGATTTCATTGATTCGATTGCATGATTTAGATCAATTGAATACTCGTACCCACATTTGACGATCGAAGTCGGTGCAGTTTCTAGAGTAATGTAAATAAGCATTTTAGTGTGAATATTTTTACAGAGGGTATTTTATTGCTATTATTTAAAAATAATAGTAATTAGTTATCTTACGAACTGGACCGCAAGACTGACTTAGGCTGGCTTAATATGATCCGCTCGAACCAATGAGGAGTGGGTAGTCTCGATGTACATATTATGTATCATATAAGTTATATGTAATAAAGTATTTTTGATTTTTTATAATGGAAATGTTCTTTTTTCTGTTTTAAGTGATTTTTTTGCATCAATCAATTAGTTTATTGAATAGAGTTATTGTTTACATTTTTTTTAAAATGGTAGATTTGGAATTGATATCCAAAGATAATTACAATGAAATAGTAGTTTTAAAAAAGTAGAAATTATCTGATCCAGAGTCAACAAGCTTTTTTACTCTTTAAAAAAATTTAGAAACTGCAATTGAAGATGCATCAAAACTTGAAAACAAAAAGAATATAATAATAAAAAAATAGTACAATAGATAATTAGAAAAGAAGGAATCGTAGTAATATAGGGGAAACATTGATAATATTGAAAATAAAATGTATGCCTTATTTAAGATATCGTAAATAAACTTAACACTCTAATATTTGTATTAAATATATATAAAACATGAGCAAATTAATGAAGATCAATAAAAAAATAAAAATGTTATGTACACCCAGTCCAAACGATTCGTCACCCACCTAAGTTTAATGTAAGAGAGTTTAAGTTGGCTATTCTGCCAATGAAAGCAGATTTAGAAACGCAGCTTAAAGAAAAAGCGTTCGCTATTTCTTAC
>JABFPN010001216.1:0-31612 GCA_022817305.1 Leptoteleia sp. ZL-2020
ACTACAAATTGCTTTGATAATTATCATTTTTACTATTCTTAATAGTAAAACTTTTCACTCTTCAGAGATATCCTCAAATGGATATAAATTGTTTTCAATTTTACTATTACTTTTTTCTCAGTGTATATGATCTATATATGGGAATAATTGGTATAATATACTAGCCATATATGCATTTAGTAATTTCCTTATATGGAAATCAATTATTGCTATATATCGACTATATATTGACCATACATCGACCATATATGGATTAAGGAAAAATTTCCTTTATATGAAATTGTTAAAACATATATGGACCATATATGTTTCATTCTTACTAGGATAAATTTAGATAATTATACAGAAGAATAAAAAAAAATTTAATACATCATACAACAGACGTTAATGTATTGCTATAATAATTACACGAATATCACAATCGTTTCAGCGTCAGAAGGTATACGAATATATGTAATGCAACCTTACGTTTATACAAATCTTTCCTATATTACTCCGTTCCACAAGTAAAACGTCCTATATTTCGATAATGCATCCCCAAGCTGTGATAATGGCACAATTGGAGATGTTTAATTCATGAACCTGCCGACTGAAAAATGACAATCTCGATAGTGGTTAAACGAATGTTTCGTTAACATCTCGCTGAGAGGTAAATATGCTTACTGTAAACCGAATTGCGACGATGCCGCGTTGCCGACAATCGTAATAAAGCCAAGCCAAAGAAGGGATTTTGTTGTTTTTTTTCTTTCTTTTTTTTTCGGGAGAGATCGGTTTAGGATGTCGCGCGAGTTTATCTTTTAGGATGGAACGCGTGCGCATTTGGTAAATCGGAGACGGAGGCGCGGTCGGATAGACCATCTCGCATCAGTTGGGTTTGGTGCGCGATCCGCGATTGTTCTCGGCAATTACAGTGACAATTTCTCGTCGTATGGAATGAATCGTTTGTCAATCCGCTCAGTGTTATTGGGACTTTTCTTTCAACCTTGAAGAAAGTGGCGCAGAATAACTTCGTTCGCTATTATCAGTAATTATATGGAAACTTATCAGATTTACTTCTGTATCACCTTATGTAATTATTTATAAAATCATCATTTAACATTAACAATGATGTTTGCAATAAAATTATTACTTGAATTGAATACGTTTAACTAAATTTATCATATAAAAATAAAAAAAAAGTACATTTGCATGAATTTGTTTTTTAAAACTTTGTTAACATAATTCGTCATTTTTGGTAAATGTTTAGGAACATTTGTATGAATTTATCTTAACAAGTGAAAGAGTATTTATTTTTAATTTCATATAAGTGCAGAGACTTGTGGTGCAGTGAAAAAAAAAAATTTTCCCTTCATTCCTATTACTTAAATTTTCCCAAATTGTTTTCATGGATTTCATTTGGAAAAACGTAACGAGCGCCCCTTTCACATTTATTAACGCTACATTTATTAATACATTCGAGCGTTACATTCTCAGAATATTCGGGAAAATTCCATTTCGCGTAATTGAGTAAGGTGATTGAATTATAATGCAATATTATTAGTTTTTAAATTTACGCGTTAAAATGCGAATAAGTCGAAATTGCGTTAATCAATTTGCACTTGAGATTTAAGTGTCGCAATAATTGGATGAAATAATTATCGCGAGCACATTTGATATATTATTTTACAGGGGGCATAATTTTTAACCCTTTTAACCGAACGCCACTTCAGCCGGACGTTCCCGTTTTATTGATAAAATTGTCGCGAAGACGCGTTTAACACTTTTCCAGTTGCGATGGCGGATAATTTATTTATTGAATGGCACTGTGGAGTTGCAAAGCTGACGTGTGAATTGTAAATATTGGAAAAACTAAATTTGAGAATTTTGCTGTCATGTCAGTGCCATCGCAAAATGTTTCCCTTGACAAGAAGGAGATAGAAAAATGGGTGGGGGTGAGAAGTGATATGAAGGAAAGAAAAAAGTAAGATGGAAATATTTTTTGCATTCACTTCGTGACGTATGCAACAATTCTCAAAGTTTGTTGCATCGCGAATAAAGTTATCGGTCGCGAAAAATTTCGAATAAAGTGATTGCTTTGTTTTAATAAAATGTCCGGAATAGAGCGGGACAATAATTATCTAAGTAGCACAGCGGCGCGGTTTATCAGAATGCGGCCAGTTAAATGGGCGATGGTTTTGTATTTGAAACTATGCTACGTGCAGGTGTTATATCCAAATGCCTGGCGTACGTAAACAGTCGCATTAATCTGCTGAAAAAGGCAATACCGCGCTTTATGCAAACTTTTGCATATTTACGTAATATTTCTCCATATAAGTATGCGTGATTTATTTGCGTATCAAGTAATGACGTAGTTTTAAGCCCGAGATTATTCACTTTTTAATTTCAAAGCTCGTTTTAAATATAAGAATATTAATCTTGCTGCAAGTAAATAAATAAATTCGGTTATTCAGTTCTTTTTTATATCTATGTATATATTTATGAATTTTGATTACTAAAAATTGAGGGTTTTTAATAGAAGAAATAAGAATAATTAAAGGAACAAATGCAAGTTGCGACTATTGTCAAAGAATAAATTATAAATTCAGTATTTTGTAAAAATTTAACCATTGAATATTTTATTTTTATGTTGAAGTGGAGTTTGTCTTCGGAACATCTTTACTTTCATACGCATAAAGGAAACTTGAAGTAAATGAATAATTCAATTCTGATAAATGCGATGTTTGGGAAATTAAATGCAGCTGAAATGCAAAAACTGTGTGTAGACAAATTTGCACGAACAATGTAATCCGAACATTAACCAGCCAATAATTCTATTGATGTTTAATGCATAAATATGGGGGGGGGAGGAAAAAAAATTGATTTGATTTTATTCCATATCATTTCTTTTAAATAAACAAATAAATAATTCTTTGTCTCTTTGTGAAGTATGAGCTGCATACATATTATATGAAATTATATTCTAACATATTCATGTTAATATCATTTTACTTCAAAGGCAGATTTGCAGTAAGGGGAAAACTTTTTATAACAAAAATAAGGAGTTTTACAACAAAAGAAACCTTTTCATATACACACACACACACACACATTTATGTATAAAAAATTACATCTTATTAAGCATGAAACTACTACATGAAAATCATTAATTTATGCATGTAATTAAAATAAAAAAAATTGTTCGTAGACATTTTTTTTATGCTTTGTTACAGTACAAGTTACAACCCAAAGCATTTAAGACCCAGTGTAATAAATATTTGTTTTTTTTCTGCCATATTAATCTAAAATAAAGAGCAATTTCAAGGTTTATACGACATAATTCGTCTGTCGTTTATGGAAGCGGAATAAACCTTTTTATCTAAATTTTCTCTTCACGCGTTGTCTAATTTCATAAAGCTTCCGAACCAGATTTTATTCGCGTTCATTAATTTAGACAGAAATGATGCCACACAATTGGTCGTCGCCACGTCTCGTTTAAACATAACTAAAAGTTTCACTTCCATTTTCATCACACATTCCAATCATGCTTCCCAAATTAACCGTACTAATCAACACTAATGGAATTTTATTCCGTTCAGTTTCGCGCACTCTTAAAAAAAAAATAAATTCTATTTATTTCAACATATTTTGCGTTTCGAAATAAATTGAACAATTTTAAATGGAAATGATTGGTTCGAGATGTATGTGGTTTTTTGGTTAAAAAGAAAATGAGATATTTTGCTAATCAGCCTGATTTATTTTGCTTTTAAGAAGAATCTTTAAAAATGTAAAAAGTCCTTTAAATTCAAGGAACTGCGTAAGGTTTTGTGGGATAAAAGTAAATTATTATTTGCTGTTAATTTGATCGATCGAATTTTTTTCAAGGTTTTTAAATTTAGCCTTGTTTTTCTGCATTTGGTTCATTACCATTACAGTAAAAGTTTCCAATTGATAAGTTGGTTTCGCTGCGATTGTTTCGCAAGAGCTTTATACTGTTTTTCCTACTGAAAGTTACTCAATATCGAAAAAAAAAATTGTATCCTGGCAACAAAAGCAACCTTTTTTTTTTCGCGTATAATACGCCAATTTCGCGATATTTTTTTTATTGCGGGAAATTGAAATCTCGAAACGGCATAGTTCAATAAAATAAATTATCTGGTCAATTAACTGGTTATTACTTTGAATACTGATAAATGTAATGTTAGAACAAACTATATATAAAATGTTATAAATGGCGCATAAATAAAAAAAAGGGTAAATTAATGCGCGTTCGATGAAATTCGTAATTCATTCTTAAGTTATTTTACACAAAGCATTGTGTTGTAAAACTACTTGAATAAGGTTACAAGTTAAAATTCAAGTACCGCGGTCTTGTAACTTAAGTCACACCGTGCTCGGAATTTCAAGAAACATTTTATCGAAATTTCAATAATTTGTTTCTGAAATTTGAGGCGCGTGACTAAGGGAAGTTTCCGCAGCCGGTGGTTTAAATTCGTTGCTAATTTTCCGACTTTGTTAAGGAAGTCGTACATTGCGCACTCTTTTTTTTTTGACTTTTAAATAATTCTTTACATTACACCGTAACTAAATAAAATACTGTATTCAAACGAGTTCGAAGATAAGACGGATTCATTTAAAACACGACCAATTAATCAAGCTAGGTAATCTGCGTACGATTCATTTAATTTATTCCACTCCATATAACATAAATCTATTATTTCTTCGTTTGATTGAAGTGAAGTAATTTTTTATTTCTTCCTTTTCAGGGAAAAATAAAAAAAAATTGAGTTTAATCGATCGAAATTTTTACAATTATTAATTTCATTAGTAAAGAAAAAGTTTCCTGTAAATTTAAGGGAACCGACGATACTTTTAGCGAAAAGGTCAGAGAATAAACGAGAGTACGGAGAAACATTTTTCATTTCTATAATTTTTATATTTCATTTCTCGACTTGAGGGTTAACATTATTGAGGGAATAAAGTACACGCGTTTATTGAACTTTCTTAACAACTGAACGGGCACTATTTCTTACGTTAGGTCCATTTCCAGTAGACATTTCCTCGTAGTTTACATATATATATATATAAGTAAAAGTCGAGTCATATTGGTTGAATGAAAATAATTTCTGTTATTTCGGTGTAAATCGAAAAGTGTACTTTTCAATTTATTTGTAGTTGCCCGATATATTTTATAATAACTCTGGGATATATTCTTAAGATGTTATTTTTGCTGAAGACATTAACAAAGATTTGTTGAATTGAAACGTAATGTGTAACAATTACAATTTTTTAATACTGTAATTTATTATTACATAGACTGGAGGAAATTTTTTTAACAGTTTTTACTATATTATTTAATAATTCAGGGATATGTGTATATTTGTAGGATTCTATATAATGTATTTTAAAAAAATGATTGAAAAAAGTAAGAACAAGGAATTGGAACACTTTAGCCTCCCCCCCCCCAAGTTACATCTATAATTGGGAGGGTAATGCATTCTATTCCTTGGTAATTAAACCTTTTTCTAATAATTATTTAAAATACTACATCATATAACAAATAATACTGTAAATTCACATATATTCTCGATTTATTGTAAAATATAATAGCAACTGTCCAATAAATTTCATTCAGTATAAGAAGGCAAATAATAAACATTACAGTTTTTGCCAGTCTAATTTATTTTCAAATACGGTGAATAATGTTCCTTATATTGATATAAATGATGGGCTTTTAAGGAACCTATACGAAATAACGTTAAATGTAAAAGATTTCGCAATTCAGGAAAAACCAATGCTGTTTTGTGTGGTCAGACGTTTTTACGCGATGGGAGTAAATGACAAAAAAGAAGATTGTGGCGCGAGAGTTTCGGTGCAAATGTACGTTAACTTTTTCAGAGATTTCTTTGACTATCAAGCAGGAATTTGCTTCACTCTTATACGCGAAATGTAATACAATGAAAGACTCACGTCACGGACATAACCAAAATCAATTAATATACCCCCACCCCCTCCCCTCCGCAATTGGTCGTTTTTATTCTTTTCGTTGTTTCGAGTTTACTATTAGTTTGTATTGAGGTAATAAGCGATAAATGAAACGAATCGCCAATTGAGGTTGTACATTAGCACTTTTCATAAGTATAAATCAACGCTTTTTTTTATTGCCAAGTTCCTGTTTTAGTATCTTTAATTATAAATTTTTCAATAGCACTGAAAGGAATGCGTCGTTAAATTGACCATTCGGATCGTAAAATTTAAATCGTAAATTGTAACGTTAATGTGATTGCTTAATAAACGTAAATAATTCGTTGATTTGTTATTTAACTTATGCTACAATTTGTCAGTTGGAATTTTGTAATGGGATTGAATCGATGAAACGATATGATAACGTTTCATAAGGTTTTAAAAATTGATTATTTTTAAACATCACTGTTCATTAATTATAAGACTTTTGAAAAATATACTTTTTCTGTCAATCCATTGAGAAAATGAAAATATTGATTGGCAATTATGATTTTATTTCCAAAATTATATAAATTTACATTGAATTATTGTTTATTGGATATAGTACAATTATACATTCATTTTCATTTTCATCGCATTAATTAAAATTATAAGTTATTGCTTCTTTACCATTATTATACTCAAGTAAAATTATTAAAACTTCTGAAATTAGTAGATAATATTTTCAAAATTAATATTAAGGTTTTATTTTTGGTAATAGTGCCAGTAAAGTATTTGGATTCTTGTTAAATTAAAAGGAAAGAAGGATTTATTTGGTAAAAGCATCCTATACTACTTCTACTATATTTATTTGAGCAATCCCTTCTCTAATGATTCTAATACTTGAATTCACAGTAAATAAGTTAAATTAATTTTACAGTTTAAATTGTATCGCAGTATAGTTCGCTGTAATTATTTACTTAGTATTATAAACTAATTGCAACTGCTACGGTTTCTGGATTGCAAAATTCACAATGTCTGATTAATTATTTGTTCCATCTACTAGTTTCATATGTTTTTACTGTAAAAATGTGCTCTTTTTAATATCAAATATAATTAAAATTGTGCTAAAATATCCTTTTGATGTACCATATGTTTTTGTTAAACATTTTAAGCATATTTTATGGTATAAATATTTAAATATAATTAAAAATATCTCTTACTTAATTATTGCAAATTATTAATTGCAAAAAGAATTCTTGTCTTTGCAGTATTTATCCTTTTTTCAGTTGTTTGTGTAACACGCACAATTAAATTTAAACATAACACAATTGCTACTGTTATCATTTATCCATGTACTGATCTTTTCCATTATACTTCTTCGTAATAATGTTTAAGTGTTGTGTCTTGTTTTATTTGTACTTTCACACAGGTTCGTTCATCCGAGGCGCAACAAAGCTTTGTAGACTTTGTATTTTTAAACGGCTGTTGTGTAAATTTATAGCAGATGAATATACCCTAATACAGCGAAATATCGTAGGGACATTGTGCAAAAAAAATTTCCCTCTTTGCACTATCAACGTGCGTCCGCCTCTAAAAACCATGCTAGAATATTCCATATATTATTTTACTTCGATATATTTTACAATATTAGTATCATACACTTACAAAAATGTTTATTTAAGAGTAATAGAATATTCTTATATTAAATAGGATTTCAATTCATTTAGAGGAAAGAATAAAATAGTTTTAGTCTAAGAATATTCAGTTAGTATACAATAAATTTAAGTTTTTATATTAAAAGGAAATTAATTTTATGATAAATCTTATCTCAGATAATACTAACCAGATTTCTGTTTATTATAAGAATATGTCTATTTGTAAACATATATAAGCCTAGTTGAGCTGTCATCGTCGCAGTATTGTTTCGGCCTGTGTTCCATCCGTGTTAAATTTTTTATGTTCGGTCAGTGTTATTTAATTAATTATATTGTGTTTGCAAATTTATTTTTATTCTTTTCTTGAAGAAAAATCCGTTTAATATAAATGGAATTTTTCTTTAGATAAATATATGCTTTATAAGAATTATTTATTCTTATTATAAATAGAATTTCGTTTTGTTCATATAATGAATGGAAATCCTATTTTATATAAGAATATTCTATTACTCTTAAATAGACAGTTTTGTGAGTTTATATTATTTTAAAAATTGATTTGTAACAATGTAGTTAGTGTTTTAATTGATAGTTTTTACTATTTTGTTATATATAACGTTGCAATTTGGGGATTTCAACTGTCACGTTTGAGGACACGAACATATTTTACAGTGCTAAGCTCCGAGTCATTTGGTTTAGCTAAAAGTTTTCTGGTTGGTGTAGATAGCAAGTTCTTCATTAAGCAAATTCAACATTTTTTCGAAAACTTGAGAGATGTTCGAGTTTAAATATATTATAGACACTTATCTAGAAATTCAAAAATTATTTTTAGGATTTTAGACCTTGACGAAACCTTTAACCTTGCACTTCTTTTTTTTATTGGGTAACGTTTTCATTCCACTACATACACTGAGAAAAAAACTACACATATCGGATAAAATAATAATAATTAATTTTTGAGATAGCTACATACGAGACATATCTTTTAAAATCACATTTCCGCGAATTTACATGTATCAAGAGTATTTTGGAGATGAATATAAAAATTTAACTTTTACAGTTTATTCTATTTTACAATCTTTTTTACGGACTATAAATTTTCTTCGCGACCAAAAATTCAAATTTTTCACACCGTAAATAGTTTTACAATTTCTGCGGGAGAAATGTCTAAAAATACTTTTCTAGGTTGACCTTCCACATTGAAACGAGCTAAATCTCTCTTTTGTGACTTGAATTTCTCTTTCACAAAATATGCAAATGCCGAAGTTGATCCAAAGGGCATTCAAGGAATCGAAACTTTTGATAAGTGACGAAGGCTTAAAATTAAAGCGCAGGAGTCAAGTTATAAAAATGTTCGCAAAATCTGTGCACTATTTTTAATGAACAGCTTGAAAACCGACAAAATACCAAGCCATTGCTATCGAAAGATGACAAGTAAACTTCCCATCGATTTGCCCTAGTTTTAGTAAAAATATTCTAAACTACGAAGTAATTTCAAGAATATTAAATGCACAGATAAAATTATATAAAATAAATAAATTAGCATGAAAGTACGTGTCACCTTAGAACATTTTCACGAACATTGCATGTGCTGTCTTCGAAACGAGCTAATCAGTCATATTAATTCATCTGAACGGATCTTTCTCTGCTGGGGAGTTAATTAAAATTCACATTTACCCTTACTTCGACACAGCGTACTGTAAGGTGGTTTATAAATATCACCATATTATCAGGATACTTCACCGTGCTCTTGTAAATTATCATATTTTAATTATTTCACATTACACCAACGTTTATTCAAAGTTAACGAATAATATTGCCGAGGAAAAAAACAGTGAGGCAAACTTATTTATACACGGAGAGAAAAGGTTAATAAAAATTACTGACATTGTTAGTAAACTGGTAACATACAAAATTTAAGAAATTACTATCTTAAATTAGCAAAATGTATCAATTTGTTGACAATTATTCTTAGAAAGCTGACACTTTTTACTAACTTAGGATAGTAATTTTTCAATTTTTTTTAAGTATATGACCAGTTTACTAACAATATCAGTAATTTTTATTAATCTTTCCACACCGTGTAACTGTATCATTGTACTTTTTTTCATTAATGCCGTCAAAATGCTTATTTATTTTGCCAATTGAATTTCAACGGTTTTCGCCAAGTTATCCAACGAATTATTGCCGCGGTAACCTAACACGTTTGCGAAGTAATAAAAAACGCATTAGGTCACTTCGATAATAAAACGTATAAAAGATTGTAGTTTTTATTTTTTTTTTTTCATGCTCTCCTGTTGAGCGTTGCCAACTTGCGTGAAAATTCCTGTATTTGCGCGAAGAACTGACGTGAATATTTTATGAATAAATACGGTGAATCCGAATGAAAAAAAAGGGGAGCAAAGTAGATCTCGATGTTGTGGATACCGCAGAGCAGCTGGACATCGGCTTCGACAAATTGAAGTTTTTATTGCACGAGAATTGTGCACTTTTAATGTGCTATTTATGTAGCACAATTTATATAATTTTTCTACGACCTTGACAAGGTATTTTTTTTTATAATGAATTTTTTTGGGTTTAGCTCAAATTCACTTAATGTTTGGTAGATTTTTGAGTTTAAAATTGTACGACACATTTGTGCGCGTTACAATAATATAATCATATTTAATTTATGCAAGTTCTAAAGTAAGTGGAATAAATGGTAAAATAACCATTCGGGTCAACCTGATTAATTAATCCGAGTTGAGTTAATTTCAGTTTATTGACGAACTCGTGCTCGTTACTGAACTTAAACTGAAAGTGAATGTGTTTGGAAATGTTACATTTGAATTGAAATTAACAAGTTCGCCGTTTTATAACAATAATCCGTGAACAGGGGGAAAAAGTATGTTAAATTATTATATATAATTAAAGGAAATGATAGTGGATACAATGAATAAGATAATTGATTCGTTTGTATATTATATATCATTTCATATTTAAGTGGTTACAGCATGTGATTCTAAAATGTAAATATTATGTGAAATATTTATTGAAAAAAGAAATTAAACAAAATTGTTAAATACTTATCGTACCAAGACTGTAAAAATTATAGTGAAAAACATAAGAATATTAGGAAAATGTAGGAAAACTGTATTGTATTTTAATTATTTAGTTTAAATAATATGTTATTGTTTGCTACGAGAAAAAAAAATAATGTTAATTACTGTATTAATATTAAAAGCGATCAAAACTTTTCGTTCAATTTTAAAAGTTTCGTTATTAATATTACGATCGTATAAATTTATTCTTCTATTTTAATATTCTTTGTTAAACATTTTGAAATGGAAGCTCTGTACAATAATCGAAAAATAAATCCGATATTCGACGAACTTTCCTTGGAATAGTAATAGATATTTTCAAATGGTATACGTTAATTTGTGTTAATAAAATATAAAGTATTATCGAAAAAAAAAGAAGAAAGAAAAATTGGAGCGCGTTGAAAAAAGATATCACTTTCTTTATGAAACATTCAAATTTCCATTATATGCAAATTTTATTTGTAAATTGTTCATGAATCAGCAGTCATTTTATTTTATCTACAAAGTGTCGGTCTAACACTTCATAAACGTGTTTTGATCTCTTTTTAATATTCTTCCGGCTATAAACAAAAATTACTACGTAAAGGAGAATGCACGATTCTTATTTACAGTGCCGCGATGAAGTGTTAAATATGTCGACGAAGTTATATCTTGACAGGCCATATGTGAATGCAATTAAAATCTATAATTTTTTTTTCAATAATTCTATATATAAATATGTTAACAAGTTTAACCAATAATGGCATTCGTGTTCACGCTTAAAGAAATGTTATTATTTAATTGTACAAAAGTAGCTATTATTATTTGACGTACAATACGTGCATAGAAATTATTTTGATATTAAATAAGTAAAAGTGTCGTTTGAAATTTGACTAAAAATGTAGTTGTACTATTTTTAGTTTATGTAAAATAAAGAAATTATGTTTTAAATATTGTTAATTTGAACATTTGATAGTAAAATTACAACTCAAATATTGATTTCTATAATAATAATAATAATAATGATAACAGCAAAAAAAAAGAATTTTAGAATGATAGATTTACATTTAAAAAGAAACAAAAAGATACATTTTGGATCCAAATTCGTTCTATTTATATTCGATCACAAATAAATACAATTATGCAGTGTAATATTATTGCAGAACGAGTCAGACTTTATAATTTACAATTATATTTTTAGTCGGCCATCCGTCTATTTGATGTGCCGTGGATTCTTTAGACTTGACGGATACCAATTGTTCGTTAGACAAATTCACGAGCACAGTCTCTCATAATTTGGTGATTTTGTGAGCATAATTTTCCACATTCGTTTATAAGTTCATTATAATACCCTGAAATTCAGCTTGCCAGGCATTACATTATGGATACGAATAAAGAGCTGAAAATCTTTATTCAAAAGACCCTAAAATTTAATAATTCATGAGAAATTATAAAACGACAAATCGTAAATTCCGAAGAATTAGTTGAAATTTCACCGATCAAATTTGACCCCTGTTAAAATACCATTCAAGATATTTTAATAAAATTGCGTTATAATTATTTATTAACATCGCAAGCAATTATACATAATAAAACAAGCAATAAATTTTCAACAGTTTAATAATCAAAAGTATCTGTTGTATGAAAAACACAATTGTTTGAATTATAAGAATTATTTTATACTGACGCTTCCTATACAAATATTTTTTTTTTAAATTATACTCATAATAAAATATTTTTAGATAGCAATATAAATATTCAACTAAGATTACCATAAAATTAAAATTAATCTTGTTCAGAATAAGGGTATAATTAAGTGCTGATGATGACAATTTGGACTCTATACGAGATTTGTATATGTGAAATTAAAATGAAATGAAAGGCTTTCAATCACCAATGTTCATTTGAATTACTATGAAGTTTAGCCATGGGAAATTGTTCTCCATGTATTGATTTAATTTGCATTTTAGTATAACGTGCAAGGTCTACTTCGGCGCTTATACCGAATAAATGAAAAATTTCATAGTGTGCCTCGTATCACCTTTTTTAATACTCTCCTTTTATACCTGAGCTGATCAATCACAGTGTATTGGGTATAAGGTGGAAATCGAAAACAATCGACATATTACTAACGATACTCGATACAATGCAATAAATAAAATAAAGACAATTTTGTTACAGTTATGTAATAAAAGTCGTAAAACGTACAAAGATATAAAGAGATACTATTATAAAATTCTATTATGAAATGTGTTATACAATACAGTATTTTATTATTTGTTATTCAGATATTTAAAATATCATTCACTTTTCAAAAATTAAAAAAAAAATATAGTTGAAAAATATATTGAAATAGTATAATTTCTAGTTTTAAAAAAATCTCTTATAATTAAAAAAAGAGTTAATTTTTTATAATGAGATCTGTTGTATGTATACATTTTTTTTTTTTTTTAAGGAATATATCATAATCAAAATGTACGTCTTTTAAACGAATACATATGTTTCTGAGATTATATAAAATAGGATAATCAACTGACGTGACGTTCCTGCAACTAATTCAAATTACTATTTCACACATTCCACACCAGACACGGACATATAACGCTAAGTAATATATGTAATTAATTGAGACCAGCTCATCTCGTCAATCACTCAAAATTTCTTCTGTCATACAGCCAATTCGATATCCATCAATTGGATTATAATACAGAAGTCTTAATATGGTTCCAGTGTCATTGTTTTAAAATTATGACACGTTCGAGTACACTTTGACAAATTATTATAACTTAAATATAAAATTGTAAAAATTCAATTTCTTTAAATTCTTTTTTATGATAATTCTTCTAATTTCTTTGATTTTTAATAATAATTAAAAAAAATTATTTTTGTAATTTCTATCAGTAATTTTTCTCAGTGTAATACATTTTGTTTAAACAAAATTTTGGTTCCAACTTTTTGTTTATTTCGAAATATATTTATTAAAGGGTCATAGATGATACGAAGGAATTGAATAGACAATGCATCTTCGATGCCATTTTTAATTAAAATCTATGTATTATTTTTCCAACACAACTCTAATTCGTTGATTGGAAATAAATTATTTACGACAGATAAATCAATGTAGCATTCATCATGTGTCACTTTCTTACAGAGGAAACATCACGGAAAAAGGTTCGCGTAAATGTTTCGTGCTATGAAACAAAAGTAATACTGATACTTCTTCATGCAAACAAGCGTGAAAATTTATACGAAACGTGATAACTGTCAACCGTTGCTTTGGGAAATATATATAAAATAAAATTCATTGTAACTTTTATCGAGAATTGAAACGATGATAATGGTGGTTCGTATTCATTTAAGGATAAATTTTTAAATAAATTAAAACACTGCTGTGATAGGTGATAATAATAATTTATATACTCTTATATAATATATTCTAAGGAATATACATATTTATCAATTTTAATAACATAGTGATAAGTAATGCAATTTGCCTTTGATCAATATTTCAATTTTGTTTAATACTAAGAAAATTAGGTTACAATAAAAATACCTGCTTGGTATATAATACAATTACTGCATGCAAATTTTACATTTTAATTAACAACGTTGGGATTCATTTCCTATAATATTTTTGCAAAATTAAATTGGATCAAGAAAATAGTAAAGGCAATGATGCAATTAGTTAGTTTGACAATAAACATAATATTAAATTAAAACGTGAACTTGCTTATCATACGAAGAATGACTGTTTAACATAATTCATTCATACTTTATATAAAAAAAACGATTTTCTTTTATAGTTTCAACTTTAACAGAAAAATTTTCAACTTTACTTAATTGTAACTTTAACAGATTTACATCATTTATGCACATCTTTCAGACTAATTTAATTAGTTATTATAAACGTAAGATTTAATAAAATTCACAATTACTCGCTTAATATAAAAGGAAGTCATTTAAAATTGATTCAGAACTAATTGCATAAATTATGAATTTCCCAAATTACAGAATTCACAATCTATGTAACACATTTTCATTAAATTTTAATTAGGATCTATCTCACTTTAAAGTATCAGGTAAATAAATTGGATATGTGTAATACAACGTACGGCGGGTTTCATTTTTACGATTTATACTCATCAGATTGATGTTGGCTCGCGTACTTTCAAGAAAGTTAGATTTCTTTAAACTTTATGCAAATCGTTTACAAGAATGTTTGCTATTACGGTAATTTTTTCCGTTGGTAAAGAGATCTGTATAAAACAACATTAAATTTCCCGAAAACATTAAAGTTCTTCGCATTCCTCGTGGCTGTGACTAAATTGATTTCTTCGGGCGTTTTCTTAATAGTTGAAATAAAAAAAAAAAAAAAAATAAGATGGAATGCAGTTCAACGTTTATGCAAAATACTTTCGCCAAAATATCAGATTGATTTAAAGTTTCGTTGAAAGTTTTTTTTTTAATTTATATATTAATTATCACCAGTAATCTCAATGATTCCATAAAAGTTCACATTTATAAAAATTAATTAATGTTATAATAAAATATTGAAAATCAAATCCATTTGAAACGAAAACAAATTAATAAAAATATTACGAAAGCTGTTTTCCAGTTGACAGGAATAGTAACATAAAAATCCTTCGGAACAGGAAATCAATAATTCAAAATTCTTCGAATTAAAAGTAAAATGTCTGAAGCAAATGTAGAGCGTACGAAACGGTGGATAATTTCATAAATCTTAGAAAGACAATTACGTTATATATAGATATTTAGTTTATAATAATTATCGCAAGCTGTATATTAATATTCAGAAATTTCTGCGAAGTGTTTATTACTGTTCTTAAGCGCAACTTCTAAGACATTTTAATTTAAACAGAACAGAGCAGAAAATGTTCGCATAGTTTAATTATGTACTACATTTACGCCATATGAATTGTATTACTTTGTGGATTCAAATGCAATGTGAACTGAAGGAATTTCCCTTTTCCACTAATAAAAATTAACGCTCTTTCGGTGTAAACTCTTAATCAGACCCAACGCGATGTTTAAATTCATATTCAATATATTTTAATTAAATATATTCACAGACAAATGGAAATGTCTTGAAATTGTCGAATAATTATTATCATTTGTTTTTACTCAAAGTTCTGAATCTAATATCCTGTACTTTATAAATTCTAATAAGAGAACCGTTTTATAATTAACTTTTTTTTTTATATTCTTTAAAATGTGTGAAATGTGGGGCAGAAATATATGACATAAAACAAATTTGCATACGAACTTGTGTAGTGGACACATTGTAGATGCAAAAATGTGTGTATAAGACGAGCGTCCATTTTAAGACGAGCAGTTTATGGTATAAAGTCGTGTTGCAATAAAATAACAATTTGTATAGAAAGCAGTATTTAATTACGAGGTACTTAAACACAGAAATACAATATGCCAAAGTGTAACAGACTGCGTCAGATTGTTTTCAGATGGCAACAGATTGTACTTTCGAAACAAAAAAGGCAAACCAACGAAAAATTAATTAAACCTCATGGTGGGTAGTGGAAATAAAATGACAAAAAGAATCTTCAAATTGCACTTATATGAATTAAATTTACGATGTCCCCCACCCCATAACTTTTTTTAATTTTTTAATCAGTAATCTAACAAAATAACTTTTTATTGATAATATTATAAAAAAAAATAATTAAGTCATTAATATTTCGGTGGGATAAAATTTAACATCGAAGTGAACATTTGTTTTATTAAAAATAGATAAAAGAGTTTTTTTGAAGTGGATAAAAATAGTAGTAAATAAGTCATTGAATAGGTGTAGCTGACTTTATTTTACGAGATAACAAACATTACTGCTTTTATGATGCAACTCGGAAAAACGCGGAGATTAATTAATTAGTTAAAATTTCTTGCGACGAATATTCGTGAAACAAGATGTTTTACACGAAGATACTAAGTAATTGAATTGAAACTAGGAAATCCACTAATTCCGATTTCAGTGTTTCCAATGATTTCTCAATGATTCCATTAACTCCGTTAATTCCGATGATTCCAATTATCGTCAAAATTATCTAGTGATTTTGAAGTTTTAGTACTACATGTATAACTTGTTTGAGTGGTGTTAACTACCCCACGGTAAACCATGTGTTAAATCGAATAAATCCCGTTTTTAATTACTTAAATTTTAGTACCATAAACTTTAAAATTCGTACAATAACTGTGACGTTTAAAACTCAAATAATTCAAAATCAATTTATTATTTACGAGCGTTAATATACTTTAATTTTAATACATTTACTTACGTGTCATGTATTTTTTATTGTTGTACCAACAATTAATCAATTTAATTACTCTTCAATTATTTTTATTACATTTCAATTAAAGCAGATACATTACGGTTATATTAATTAAAAAAAAATTTTTAATCGTTCCAAGTTCGCTCTATAAAGTCGGCCTAATTGAATTATTCCGCGCATAAATGCGGAATTATTTTAAAATGTATTAACATTCAGCGAAAAGTTCACGTCTAGTATTAACTGTGGATTATTCAAACAATAATTTGGCGGTAAAATTTATATCGTTAATAAATTTGGCGAGTATTTACGAAGGATAATATTTAGCAATGCTAAGATGGCTAACGGAAAATTAGATTTGTTTGATTGTGAGCAGTTTGTCCCGGAGAAAAGACAATCGGATAAACAAAGTAATCTTGTTGGTAACAAATAATACCGGCGTAATCAAGAGGAAATTAATGAATCTGGTACAATCTGATTATTCAATTTGGTTCGGGTTCTCGCTTAACTTGGATTTCAATTTTTTTTTTATTTTCTTTTCCTGCGATACAATTATTCTTATTACCGTTTTACCATCATTTTAATACGTAACAACGATTAATTGCAATTTTAATTACCTTCCTCTCGCGTTATACATTAGGCGAAATGTTAAAAAGGAGAAAAATGGTAAAATGCATAAAGCGAAAGTATAAATGATCCCGATGAAAGATGAGTGTGTAAGTTTTTTATCATAACCCCGGGTACAACGTGTTACTTACAGTTAATCGTATTTTCAAGAATGATTTATGATATCAATATGATAAGGAAGTAAAGTCGAACGAATTGGCATCTGCAAAACTTCATATCCATTATAAAATATATGATTCCATAAAAGTAAATTCAAATTCGCTTTCTTGAATGGTGACGTATACTTGACATTTTTATTGTACCTTTATTATTATTTAAAACTATATTTATAACAGTTTATATTATTTTGTTGTTATAAATTTGTCAAAGATTTACTTTTACCACGTAGCTCTGTATTGACTTGAAAAAAGAAAGAGAAAACAAGTCAATAATTTAATTACATTGAGGTTGGGGATCCAAATCCAATTCCCTTGATCCTTAGTTCCCATTGGATCTGTTTCCGTATGAGGAGCATGTTGTCTTGGGTAAAAGGAAGTGGTTTTCCAGATAACAAGCAACCAGCAAATTTACAAATGAAAACATTGCAATCTTGTTGGGACTATCAATAGACCAAGAGATAAGGTTTTCTATTTTAATTTTTTTAATTCTTCAGCCAAAAATTTTATGATTTTTCCTCCAATTGATGATGGGGATATTGTACCTGTGCCATCGTATAAGGTGTTTGGGATGTGAATGCCCAGTAGGAAATGTTCTACAGGCCCAGTACTGGTACAGTACTGTTACCAGAGTTACCATTACTGGTAAATTTGTTTACCAGTACAGTGACGGAATGGTGGCAGTAATGGAGTGATAACACTGGGCCAGTACCGTATAACTAAACGTACCAGTTGTATAGCTATACCCTACCAGTAATCATCCAACGTTGCTCTTGCATTGAACAATTTTTTTAAATCACCAGTACTGCTTCAAGTCTGGATCAACTATGGCGTTGATATTTTGCCTGGCATGTCTTACATCTGGTTATTTTCTGTTTTTGTTGATAACCAAGCTCAAACCAGTACCAGCCCTATCTGTTTACCAAAGTCTGGCTAACAGTACTGGGCCAAAATCAGTCCTGTAGATCGACACTGGCAATTTCCCATAGGGTGATCTTCTTGTTAAATAAATTTATCTCATTAAAAAAAAAAAAAGATGTAGACAGGTAGGCCTTTAGTAATAATTCAAACTGACCATTTATAACATGGTCATCGGCCAGGATTCGGGGTGTCTGGGTCGTATTCCCTGATGTATTTCGCGCTTCGCTTCTCTTTGCGATCGGGCTGTTAAAGCATACCTTCCAACTGCTCTTTTTTCCTTTTCACAAGACCCTTTCCACGCTTATTTAATTTTACCTTTAAACTCTCCTTCTCTGTCTCCTCGTTAGAGTTTAAGAGTTTCAGTTCGTTCAATTTATCCATTTTGTCCATTAAGACTCTTTCGATATCGGTCATCTCGAGACAATTCGATGCACGAAGCGAGTATTCAGAGGTTGAATCTTCTTTTTCTTAATTTACCTTTCCTGCTAATTATCAGTTGAATCAAGCATATCACATAGAGTCGAATAAAATAGCAGGAATTTATATTAGTGTATCCGTATTATGGATATATTAAATATAGAATCACTGCTTCCACGATTCCGTTGTTGCTAATAAATTTAATTTTTCGGCAATGCTTCGGCAATAAATTAGTGATATAATGTAAGATTCATTTGATTTCTCCATTGTGCCCGCGGTAGCTTTATAGAGGTAATACTTTTTCAGCTTAAAGTTGCCAAGATGAAACAAAAGACTTTAGTAAATCTGAAAATCAGTATTAAATTTGGAAAGTTCGCCTTTCGTGTCTAACCATCTCCCTTACATGATAATCCGCTGGAAAAAAAAGTGTGGAATGAATTAGACTGGATAATGTCTTGTAAAAGTTTGGATAATGTTTTGAAAATTCGTAGATGACAACAAATTTATATTCTAGAATTTGAGAATGAACTCTGCTTCACTTCTAAATGATTTTATATATTAATTTTGAATTGACTTACATTGATTTTTTTCAATATTCAAATTATAATTTAATTAATAGACTTATTATTTAATACACTTAAATAGGATTTTAAAAGAGAAATGGACTTGGACAGAATTTAATAGAAATTGCTAAGTTACGGTAAATTTAGTAATTAGTAAATCAGAGCTTCATTTTGAAATACTGAACGAGTGAACATTGACAATGTAAACTATTAAATTAAATATAAAAAAAAAAATAATATTTTAATTGATTATTGCAAAGGGTAATCCCATCGAAAATACTCACCTGAACAATGAGTAATCTTGTATAATTTATAAAATATTCAGAGCAAATATTATCGCGTTTATGAAAGGCTAATAATTTATGAGGGCAATATTCAAAAATAAAACCAATAAACGTTTACAGTTCACATATATTTGCAATATGCATTTTATTTTTGCTAAACGGCTTACAGTGGCTCATTTTATGCTCGGATCGATTATATATTGAGAAAAATAAGATAGATAGGAGAAATATATTTGCGGCTTTTAAAAGTAAATCAAGGACATTAACGCACGAAGAGAATAAGTATATTGAAAAAAAAAAAAAACAAAAAAAACAGTAAATTGATTTTAAATGCTAAATAGCTTATCGTATTAAACGATTTTTTCTCATTCTTTTTCTTATATTTTTCCCGCCTTTCTTTTTTGCACTTCTTTGCTTTTGACTTTAATACGCCCCATTTTCATTAAAAAAAAAAGAGTAACCGTACTGGTTTCACTTTTCCCTGTGTAGTAATGCAACAGTTTTGCTTTCCCAATTTTCTTCTACATTCGCTAACACACCTGATCACACGAACGACAACGAACGAGAGGAGTTTTGTATTTCACAAAGTATGTAAGCTTTCATTGATTTTAAGAGTCAAGTTTGTGGTAAAACCAGTAGTTTACAGTATAATTGTTGCATACATTTAAATAGACAATCATGCCGGGAGTGCTCGATAAATCGACACTTTTATGATTGGATCGAACATAAATTTAACTTTGTTAGTCATTTCTCTCGTTTATTTTGACTCTAAACGTAACTCTTTACCATTCATTGTACTTTTCCTTTTGATTTGAATAAATAATTTCAACTTTTATCATTCCGTAAATATTCATGCGGTAACTTTTATTGAGTAACTATTACTTTCATAATTTATTTAATAATTCTTATAATAAAGTAAACATTTCTTTGTTATTTTATATATGGATTTACATATGTTGAATATGAAACAATTCAATTTAAAAATTTTTCCTTTCGGTACATAAAAGTATTATTCAATATTTATTTTAAACGACGGATATTGGGATGAAAAAATAAATGCATTCAATTTAATTTAAATTACTTTTTTACATTTAAATGGGTGCGTGTTAAATTTTAAATAACACCGCGAGATTTTGTATTAATCGAAATACTTGTATTAGGGAAGATTTAAAATATAGTGGGATGTTAAAAAAACTGTCATTTTAGTTTTATATTGAACGTGGTCGTTCAATTTATTTCTGCTTTTCCTTCGTCAATTTACTCGTCTTTTTGACGACTATTCAGTTTAATTTCAATTCTTAAACGTGAAATGAAATTGAATTTCTTAAACTAACAAAAATATTATTTCGTTTTAATTTATTATAGTAGAACGGCAACTGTGCTCTTTAGTTGATATCTTGTTTTTCAGTACGAAATTTATACACAGAGAAATATATACGATTATTATAACATATTTTTTCTTATCAGATGTTTGTAATTTGAATGTATAAAATAGTGATTGTGAAAAGTACTATAACTTATAGGACAATTAAAATGAAATTTAAAAAGTACATGCAATATTATTTATTTTAAGTATTTGCTTAATATTGGCATGAATTATTAATTATTAATTGATCTTCTCTATTACACCAAACATTGTGACAATTATTCAATGTTCATATAAAATACTAAAGGTTTTCTTCGTGAAATTATTTTGACATATAAAAGTTAAAAGTTGTAACTTTTTTTTTATTATACTGAGCAATATCTTCAAAAAGATTAAATCTGAATTTTAGTTTATTGACTATTATTTAGCATTCACAGGATCTTAAGACTTCGACAAAGTTCTGCTAATGTCATTTTCATTAAAAATTATGTACACTGGGAAAAAATATAACAGACGATATTACTTTTGTTTTACTTCGTTTCAAATCAATTTCTGTTTTTTAAAAAGTTTAAATTTCTGTTTCATGTATAAGCATGATACTTCAAATTATGTGCTTTTACTTTTTAAAATGGTAATATTTACAGAAAGATTGACATGCATCGAAAACAAAGTTAAAAACAGTAATGCAGTTTGTTGCATATTTTTCAGTGTAAATTAATAATTCAGTTTGCCGCGTATTATATTCAACGACTTTTTTTAAATAGAATTATTGAAAATTAATAAATTCTCCATTTTACTGTGGAGTGTAACAGTAAACAAATATTTAATTAATTTGTCATTGCTAATGACTTTAACTCCGCGACAAAAGATGTTGATCACTTTAAAATATTCACGAACTTTATTATCAAAGAAGAGAAAAAAAAAAGTTTAAATCGTAAAGTAAGTTATAAGGACAAAAGAAAATGTATAATGTCAAATTGTAATAACATAATTGTTACTTTATATAAATAATATAATATAATTTATGTAAATTAAACGTTTGAAGCAATTCGGTACATGTTTAGAATAAATTTATCCTATAAATTAATGCCAGCAATCTGAATATAAAGGTGAAATACGTAGAGAGTATTTAAATTACAATAGATAAATTAATTATTCAATTGATCACAAAAGGATACGAGGAAAGTATAAATGCACTCAATTAATCTTTTGGTACACGAGCTAAAACAAAGTGTTCATGCAAACAAACCTAACACAATGAACGTGAAACGAAAATGAAGGAAAAAAAGAAATGCACGCGATGAAAAGGTTATATGAAGTCGGCTCCATTTTTCGAGTCATTAGTTATTCGAGTCATTACTTTAATTAATATTATTATTTGTTCATGTATTATTAATAATCTTAATTTAATTAACAAACGATGGACTGGTTAATGAAATTAAACATTTTAGAACAAAAAAAAGAGCAAATTTAGAAAATTTAACATTCTCATTTTCCGCAGAGATTTCGGAATATAATGTTATCTATTAGACAACGTGAAATTTATCAGTATTGTCCAATATTCCCTCCTGAGAATTTGTAGAATATTGTAGATAGTGGACGCGGTGCTTTTGCCAGTCCGAAGCTTGAAAGATGCTATCTTTTGCGTGATCGTAAGTGTAATTGCAATATTGGCATCTGCCACCTCTCGTGACTCGTCCAACATGAACAAACATTATTGGGGCATGTTGAAGTAAGTCGACCGAAACTAATGTATCATCTTCTAATATCGTTCTAGTACAAACCTCTATCTTGCCGTAAATATTTTATTTTTATTTTGTTCTTTTTTGTTCAAATTAATACAATTAAAAGTTCATCCTTTTTTTTTAGTTTTAAAACAATTCAATGATTCAGCAATACTGATTTTTCTGCTTTATAATATTTATTAATGGAATTACGTACAGTGCAAAAAAAAAATAACAATGTCAAATCGATGTACACGTGTTTTAAGATAATCTGCTACATTAACACAATGTGCATGCTCGCTCAGCGGAGGGACCATTTTCAATTCTGTTCGATCTGGCCTCAAAATTAGTTTTTCAATGTATTTATTGAAAAACCAATTATGTAGTACCAAAATTTCAATTTAAAAATGTATTTTTGTACGGTTTGAAATAAAAGAACTTATTAGCAACAATTTTTGAAGATATTGCAAAAAATATTTTTTTTTCCATATAAAGAAAAAGAAAGTAGTATTAGTAACAAGATTAATTGGTAAATCAGAAATATTTGCACATAATAACTAAAATTCATATATTTTCAAGATACATTACTAGGCTGTTATATAACACTCATAACATTCATACAAAATTTTAGTGGACTGTTATTTTCAAGGCAGTAAACTACAATTTTATTTAAAATAATATCAGTATAATATGTTAAATCATTTTTAACCGAACTTTTTTCTCACTGTAATTACTGTACAATTAATTTGCGTGTACCACAGTATTTTTTAAGTATATTATAATAATTAATCAAATTCTGTAGCGACCTGCAAACTAGAAATTCAGTTTTAGAAGTTGCACAGAGTGATCAATCATAAAAGAATCACTCTTACGAAATTGTAATTCATATTTGAGTATGAAGATTCATTTGTTCTCAGTTCATAATGTTTCGCTGCTGATGGTGTCAGAATTTGAAGTTGTTTATTACAAGTTCATAATTACAATTTTCGTTTAATGACGAATTCAATTACTAATATAAAAACAACTTTAAACAATATTAAATAAACTCAACGTAAAGTGTTTTCTTTGAATTTCAACCGTTTATGAAAAAGAAATAATATTTTTTGAAAGATAAAAAAAGATTCGTTACTAGTTCTCTAGCGTGTCAGAAAACGACTCTGCGATGATGGTAAATTGACCATGTGAAAATTACATAACTTACATTAGCGAGGTAAATTTGGTTAAACAATGTTTCAGCAACTTATTTTCAGTGCAAGCACTTTTTAAAAGAGGGAAATTTTAACTTGAAAACATCACTTCACATAGGAAGGTTTTCTAACTTCAAAGAAAAATGTGTAATTTCATTATATATACTAGTGATAATATAAAAAAACTATTTCAACTTTTTTTTTTGATTTTATGTTAGATGTATAGATGATTAAGCTTCGAAATAGATTATTTTATGTTTAACATTTATTCAGGTTTTAACATAGTAATTTGTAAAGTATGTATAAAAAATTAAATACATATTTAGTAGGGAATGAAAAAAGTGAAACCATATTTGAACTTAATTAAATCAACTTTAGTGTTAAAACGTTTCTAATTTTACAAAAAGATATTTTGCTAGAAAAAGTAAAAGTTTTATGTTTGTATTACTTTGTTATGTTAGTTTAGGAAACAGTTGTGTAAAGAGTTCCTTCATAAGACGTGATTATTTTGGAGCTTTGCTTCGTAGCATATATCCACCATTATATTATACTGAGTTGCAATGAATTGCGATTCCCCAACAATCTTTTCTCTTCTGTACTCATATCCCACTGCACTTTATTAAACAAAGATAAAAGAGGTCATGGTTCATCATAAATGTGTTTTACAAAAATTAATGTTGACAGTCTTTTAGTGAGCTTTTCGAACTTTTACAAAAAAAAAAGTAAGTGAATGGCGGTCTGATAAAAATTAAGTCCATAAATCTATTTTGATACTAATGAAATTACAATTTAATTATTAATAATAATACTTTTTAGTGAAACCACTTAGCTTTTCATTAGCTAATTAATTACCAAAAAGAAAGTTTTTTAACCAACATTTTTTTCTTTTCTTTTTTTTATGATCATTTGAATAATTAAATGCAAATTCTCTTTATTTTACGTTAAATATGAAGTTCATAGGATACATATTTATGTGTCTATTTGAGTTCATAAGTTTTATAATTGGAAATGGATGTAACATCAAATGGCTGACTAAGCTTACTCTGAAACTGATTAGAATGTGACCAAGAATTTTAATTAAAAATCAACAAAAGTATGCTACAAATGTTGATCAAAAACAAATCAAAAGCTTTGGGTAAGGTAAAAAGTTGAATCAAAATATTTTGCAATTTACTTTGAAAAAATCTAATGTTACTTCTAATCTTTTACTAATAATTTTTTAATTAAATTTTTAGTCAGGAATCTGCAATTATCATCGTCTCACATCATTCAATAATTTAAATTAAACTTAGAATTTTCAGATTAAATAATTTAATGTTAAATTTGTCGACATTACACATTTGTAATATTCGTTAATTTTCGACAAAAAAATTTGATTTAGCAAAAGAATTGCAAAGAATCTGTATTTCTCATATTGAAATTTTGATATTAAGTATTTCTTGCAGCAATTTGCATGGAGTAGTAGAATTCCTAATAAGATTCTGAGGTAGAAAATGTAAACATTGTTGTATATTAAAGAAGGGGTATAGAGATATGTATTGTGTACAAAGAACAACTACAATAAAGAATCCACACTGAGAAATAGTATGAAAATTTACTATTTTAAATTATATATAATTATATGATAAATTATAGTATAATTACATAATTATAATTAATATAATTAATTTTAAAGAAAATATATTTTTGCCTTTCTGTTGACTGTTAAAATAATAATTTATATTAATTTCAAATTACATAATAAACAAATATTGTTCGTTAAGGAGGAACATTTTATTCCAAGTTGCAATTACTTGTTTACTATTTTATACATTTATTTATGCACGATAGAATATTAAAGAAATGTCCTTAATGAACTAAAACACTCGCGAATTAAATTATAATTAAAAAAATTTCACTCATTTAGAATTTTAGAAAATATGTTCTCATATTTAGCGCGGAGAATTGCTTGGTGGAAAATCGTAAAGCTTATAATAGGAGTAGCTTTGTAATTTCGCACTTTTTATTTCTAGGAAATAAAACGAATTTGCATGAAATTCGTATCACTTATTATTGTGAGGTATTTTCAATTCACATACCTGATGTCTAGGTCTACTATTTGAAAGCTTGAAGAAATTCCGTTGACAATTTGCGTCTCCTTTTTTCCCCCGACTTCGTTCGCATTCATATAAAATGCGAGTTGAATATTTCCAGCGATATTTTCACACCGGTAAAATGCAAAATCTGATGATACGTGCCGGTGATCGACTAATAAAGAAAACGCTTTTCCCTTTTCAGTTAATGCAACAGTTTACGAAAAATCATCGCTGTTTGCGAATTTTAAACTATACAAATTCGTCATTCGCATGCAGATTTCAATCGGAATTTGATCAGTCAATAGATTGATTATGTTTTGAAATCAGCAATGTTTTAAAATGCATATTTCAGCTTCTTTGCTGTACAAGAGATATTGTTAAAATTTCAAATCAACGCACAATAATTGCATATAAAATTAATGCCATGGAATTGACAATCTTTTATCCTTTTTATTTTAATACAATTTTAATTTAATACATTACAAATTTTTTCCTTAAATTATAAAACTTTTGTTCGATGAACATTAATAATATATCAATGCCAGTATATTCCGTACGAGCAAGTATTGATTCATTTAATTCAGATATAACAATATAAGAAGAAATTCTATTATGTATATATATGTTATATATATATGTATGCAGTGAGAGAAATATATTTAGAATATGTACGATTATTGCAACACGTTTTTCTCAGCAGATGTTTGCAGTCTGAATGCATAAAACAGTGATTCGAAAAAGTAAAATTCTTTAGATATTCAAATTGTATTTGTATATTTAAAAAAAAGGTCTTAATACTGCTGATCAGATACATTATAATGTTAAAACAAATGACAACCTTATGCATTCAGTTTACTAACACGAATCTTACTTTATTTTATTGTATTTTTCTCAGTGCAGTACAAACGAATAAAGCAATTCAAAAAGCATAAAAGTACTAGACCACAAGCAATGGCTTGAATAGTTTGAATCGTAAAACTCTTACAGGGCTTTGTTAACTTGCTCAATACAGAATCTGGCAATGTTATTATCTTGGTCCGATCGTGGAAGAACTTTGCCAGCTTCTTTATGACATTTCTCCAGTCGCATCTTTTGCAATTATCGATCTGTCTATATTAACACGGTGACTAAAATTGTAGTTATTATATATTAGTAGTATTTTTTTAATATAAAATATATATATACTTATACACTGAAAACGTAGTAATAGAAAATGTTACAGGCAGAACAAAATTATAATAGAAATTACTGTACTTTATAACAACACTGACTTTAAAACATTTCTTTAATCATTATTACTTGCCAAGTATTAGTAAAATTACCAAAGTATTAGTAAATGTCTTTTTACCATATTGAGAATTAATGAATTTTCTAAATTTTGTTCCACTTTGACTATTACATGTTTTAAGTCAAGTGTTGTTGGTCAGTACAGTAATTTTTTGTAACTTTTCTTTGAGTATACAATGTATATATTTTTTAATTTAATATTAGAATAATTTACTTTATGCAAAGGGTAACGCAGGCTTCAAAGAAAATTTGCAAAGAAATATGAGTTAGGTAAATGAAAATATTTATTACAAAAATAGAGTCAATATTCTTATAACATGTATGAAAATATTACAAGCGTAAGTACGTTATGGATTTGTAAATCTGAAAATTTGTTATTTCTCTAATAAAATTAAATCGAAAAACATTAGATCACTTGTACAGATTCCACTGCGATGACACGTAGGATCATTCGAAATGTTCTCGGCTTCGCACAAAATATGGCACATGTTTAAGTAAACGACTATGATATTTGTCAAGTTTGATCTTTCAGATAACGTGCCGCAAAGTTTCAGTCACGTACCTTTTATTCCTAATTTTTCATGTTCAAACAAAACAAACACGCCGCGAAATTGCTTGCGAAAAAAAAGGAAAATGAATAAAATTGATAAACGCGCCCATTATAAAGTATTATTCTTTAAAAAAAGTTTAACCCTGGATATAAGTAATATATTTTATTTTAAAAGATACTTCTTCAATTTCAACAACAAAAATGTGGGCCAATGAATTTAACCGTGTCTATAAATCCATTCGGGATGAAAGAAAAATGTTACAATCGATCAAATCGTCAGAATAATCTACAATGTCGTGTTAAATGTCGTGTTAAATCCTGAATCATCGGTTGAAAGTATGCGAACTTTCTGACATTGAATGCGTATCAGCGGACCATACCCATTAAATTTTACATAACATTTTGGACATGAAGAAGCATACCGCTTGACGGGTATTACACTGAGAAAAATATGACAGACAAAATTACTGTTTTTAACTGTATTTGAGCTATATGACCGAATTTTAAATCAAAATTACTGTTCTTTAAAAGCAAAGAAACTAGTTTTAAATGTTATATTTATAGATAAGACAGAAATTCTTCCTGTTAAAAAACAGTAATTTTTATTAAAAGATAGACATATTTTTCTGAGTGTACAAACAGAGAACAATTTTGTTAAAAGAACCAAATATTGTGACATTATTTATGTACCATCATTTCGTTGATTTAAGAAGATCATTTTCATTCATGAGATAATTTAATTGAATCATCAAATCATACATTAGTGATTTTACATGTTTCAATTTATATATTTCAGAATGTTTATTGATTTAACAATCTATTTTTCTTTCTGAGTGTACAGTCTCCGCCACTGTATTTATACATTCATACATATGCAAAAGTGACTTCACACATATTTGTTGTTATGCCATTAAAATCATTTTCACGTGGGAATATTCTAGGAATGTTTTCGAAACATTGCCAATCAATGTAATTCGTTTAATTGTAACAAGTATTTACACAAACTCTTCACGTTTATTTACCAAATAATTTTATCTATCTCAATTCTTTTATTATAATTTTACATGAGATTGTTTATTATATTTTTATTTTATGAGAAAATGAGAAGGTTCTCAATGTCAGAAATAAAAGCTGAAATTGTCATTTTAATTTTCAATTGTTTTCAAATTTGAGACCAAACAAAAAAAAAGTCATTTGTAATGCTTAATTGTCTAATTAATATTAACTGTTCAAATTAATATTGTTTATAATGTGAATAACTTTGTTATATTAACTGTTCCACTTATTGTCCTATTTGGAAGTTGGTTAATACATCAAATTTTGATGCTTTATATGTTTTATTCTTCTAAATATATCTGTAACATAAGTGCACGTTTTGGATTTATTAAAGTGACCTACAAGTGGTCGGTGATTTATCGCACATACATTTGACATATTCTATATATCATCAATGGCAAAATCAATGTGTTAATTAAAGTTCGAATTGACGTTAAGAAATTGAAAAATATGTTAAACTGAAAATGAAATATGAGTGGTTAAGGATGGGATAACTGAAAGGATAGGAATTATCATTGTCTCATTATGTCAGCTTTCCATTTAACCAATCGTTTCATCGCTTTAACGCTTTTTCAGATGTTTATTTTTAGTTTAACATGAATTTCATACGCTTCGTTGTTTCGTTTACAAGATTTATTTCAATCTTGACTTAACGTCGCATTAAATCAATTCTTCGTTTGCATATAAATACACTTTTCTTTGTTATTAATAAATAAACGTCACAAGTGTCGTTTAATTTAAATTATAATTTTTTATATAAAATTTTTTAATATTTACAAGGTTATACATAGACATATAAAAATTATTGTCCTATATATATATGTATAAATTTTTCAAAGTTTTAATTGTTACATATTTAAATATGTATATATTTTATAACTTTCAATAATTGAAATTAAAATGTGAAACAATAGAAATTAAACGTATAGAATAAGAATTTTATATTTAAATGAGATAAGTTATATATGACTTTATATTTTATGACTTTTCATATGTGAGTCTCGTATATGATCCATACACTTTTTATCTTTTTTTAGAAATTTAAATGTATCTATATATATTACTTGCACTTTAAAATTGCAAATTAAGTATTGTTAGTGATATTGTGGAAATATATAACTAACTACTGTTAAGTATTTTAATACGAATGATAAGGAACTTTATAAAATGTTGATCGAGGGTTTGAATAACCAGAGGGAAGATCATCACAACATTGGTATTCCATGTGCTAGAAGCAGAAAAGGATATTGTTAAAGTTCGTGCTGCATAAAAAGTATATCTTTTTTTTTTCTTCTTTCTTATCTATCAAGTGCCGTTGTTGTGAACAGTAAAATAATATTTATTTTGTACATTATATTATGGTATAATTATGAACGCGGATAATATTACAACCGGCACATTAATTTTACTATCAGTTATAAATCACGAAACAAGATTAATTTACGATATCAAAGTGATTCATAGTCTACGTTTATGGTTATTTATGAATTTTATTTCCATTTAATTAACCGTGCTACATTAATGTTTTCATTAAACATACAATAATAGGAAAAGTAATAAAAAAAAAAATATATAATGCTAGCGTAAATTGTTATTAATTTAAATTCTTTACACTGAAAATTTTTACATCGTCAACTTTATGGCGAATAAAGTAACATTTTGATTTATTTAATGATGAATAATGCAATCTTTTTTTCTTTTTTTTACATTTTCGCATTTCAGTTGAGAATGCCATTTCCGGAAGATCAATAGAGTAGACCTTTTTTGCACTCTTTTAAGAATTCTAAAAAGGAAGGAAACTTTTCTAATGAACTGAAATTAATTCTGCAGGTATCCGAACACTTTGAAAATTTTTATGATGATATTCAAATAATTTCAAACTCATTCTGAAAGTACCCAAATATTCAAAAGTATCCGAACAATCTCCAAATAGTTCCGAGAAAAATTGACATTTTGAAAAGTCGTTACGAAAAGATTAGATCTAACGCTACACGCTAAAAAGTAATTATTTTGAGCAAGTAATATCAATTCTGTCAAGTACAAAGAAGCTACCGAAACTATCTCTAATCGTAATCTAATTCTGATATGAAATTAAATGTACGCTTAACGTTGAACGTATGTATGTCTAACAGAATTCGTGTTAATTTCAATTTTATGACGTAGATGTATTTAATATTTATTTTAAATATTTATTAATTTAATTGAAATTATTTAAATTGTGCTATATGCACAAAATATTAGAAAAATGTTATGAAGAAGAAATATTGATCTTCGTTATTTAAATGATCTTACTATAAATGTAAGAGGGGCGTAGAATACCATAAAGAAATACTATAAATACTGTTACAATCGTAACATTCTAATCTAAAGATAAGCGGTAATTTTTAGTCTCAACAAAATGAAACATAAACGAATTATAAATAAAGCCGAAAAATGATATAGGATCACGAGCATCAAGGGTTCGTAGA
>JABFPN010001217.1:0-31609 GCA_022817305.1 Leptoteleia sp. ZL-2020
GAAAAAAAAAAAAGAAAAAGAATAAGAAAAGGGGAAACGAAGAAAGCGGGAGACAAAAGAGAGGAACCGACGGGGGTCGGAAGCGCGGGAACCGACGGGCTCCGTCTTACATTACATAATAATACTTTTGCAAAAGCGATTGATTGTTTGGGCGCCGGTGCGTTGCCACTGAACGTAAACAAGTCCGATTACGTGACGGACAACACGGTACGAAAAGCGGTCCGGTGGCGCCGACCCCCTGGTCCCCCCCCCCTCCCGTTAGTGCCTGGTGGGGTTGGAGGGGGTGATAAAGAGCGGCGGCGGCGAGTGACAGTGGCGAGACAAAGGCGCGAGGATGCATTTCCCCGTGGTGCGCGAAGGGGGCCGCTGGCGGCGCGCGAAAATTGGCCGGGGCCCAACGGGAGCGAGGTGTCGGCAATGTCCGGCCCAATCGGTGGCACAAAGGCGGCCACACCGTGATTGCCCCGTGGGACACGTGCGGTCGGGGGCGCGCGACACGTCACTCCCGCGGGCGGTCGGCGGTGCGGTGAGGAGAGGTTTTCAGGATGCTAAGGATAATAAGGTGGGCACACACAGCCGGGGCAGCCGCGCGCGAGGAAGGCGTATACTCACTGAGAGCGCGGAGAGCACCGAGAGGAAGTGTGTGCCGTTGACTCTTGTGCTGCTGAAAAAGCGGCGGCCAACGGTCTCCGCTCGTGCGTTCGTTCCGCGCGGAAAGCCGCGAGGAAAGTACGGCAGGGGCGGCGCTGGGAGGCGATCCGACGGGACCGGAACCGCCGCAGAGGAGCACGGCCGGCCGCGGGAGGGGTGGGGAGAGAACGTGGGCGCCGAAAGAACAGCGGAAAGGAACGTTTCCTCGTACGCGGACGCAAAGAGACGCGTGCTGGCGACGTCGGTTGGGCGAGTTCACGCAACCCCCTCGCCGGCCAGTCTGGTACTGGAAACGTCATTCGCCGACGCGCTCGGCTCGAGTTACATTTTCGAAAGCGAAAGAGAAGAAGAAGAAGAAGCAGAAGAAGAAGAAGAGGAGAAGGCGCAGGAGAAGGAGAAGGAGGAGGAAAGAGGAACGAGAGAAGAGAGAAGATGAGAGCGACGGTGAAGGAGGGAGCAAGAGATAGAGGGAGAGAGAGAGGGAGAGAGAGTGAGAGCTCCAGGGGGGTGGTGTCGTACGGGGGTGGGTGGGCGGAGGGGGCGAGGAGGGGAGGTGGGGTTCCGAAGGCGAGACGGCGGTCGCGGGTGACGGCGGTGGTGGGGGCGCGGCGAGAGGGGAGTGGCGCGTAGTTTAAAGAAGACGTCGTCGTGGTTGTCGTCTTCGTCGTTGTCGTCTTGGTTTTTGTCGTCGTCGTCGTCGTCGTCGTCTAGAAACGCTGGTGGAAGTTAGACGGCTGGGTCGGTTGGGTCGTCGAGTACACCATGCCCGGCGGTTGCTGGTGCGTCATAGCGTGACTCTGGTGCTGATGGAATTCCGGAGCCCCATGCGGGCCGTTGAGCCGCACGCGCTTAGCGCTCTGGCCGTGGCTGTGCTCCCCGGTACCCTGCTGTTGTTGCTGATTTTGTTGCTGGAAGAAGAAAGAAGGATGCATCATGAAGGGATGATGCTATCGCCGCTTATTTAAAATATCTGTCAAATAATGCGGTCATCGTGGGTGATAATGTGACTGTTAGCGGCGCAATGTTTTATTCGCATTTCAATTTCGCATCTGAAAGCGGCAATCGTCGCTTGTTGAAAACGACCTCGTTTTATCTATATATTATTTACATACTTTTAGGGTGCACAATTTGCGTTAAGTACATTGTAAATGATTCGGAAAACGGTATCTGCCATAATTAGATTATCAGATTATCCGATCGCATTGCTTGTATTTATATTGCAATGTAGTTGTAATAGAACGTTCCATTCGAAATGTTTGTCAAACTTGTAAAGTTGGATATACTTGAAAAGCATTACATTTCAAAGTATAACGTAGTATTGGTTTCATTTTTATTTTATTTTTTTTTTTAATTAAATAGTAACGATTGTATAAATGCTACTTATTTTTTTCTTATTCACAAGAATAATTTGGATAGTTTGTTCGGATAAGGCGAACTTTAATTGTACGGGTGATCCATAAGTGTTAAAGTTATGTAAAAAATTATATATTTGTACAAATTATTCAATAGTATAAATTACCCAGTTTAACATAATCACTTCAAAGTTATTATAATAATATTAATAAATTACTCTAACATCGTAAACATGTTAAGTATTTAAAACAATTTATGACATATAATACCACCTGCATTACTATTTCCTACGCAAACAATATGATATTTATTAGAATGTTAATGATTCCATGACTGTTAGTTTACTGTGATAATTTATAACGTGGTTTCAATAATATAAAAGATTATTTTCAACATTCAATTTTACTTCATAAAGAAGCTGCAATAAATAATTATATAAATTTAACTCTATAATCAAAATATCAAAAGAAAAATTTATATAGATACGCTAGAAAAAACTTTCATTCAACATTTGTTGCGTATATAAACACCAAATGAATTCTAAATATTTTCCATATGATCTTGAATATATAAATAAATGAAAACTTTACATCATATTTTCAAATAAATATTTTAAGATCATTTCATCGTCAGTTATTTTGAAAATCATTAAACTATTTTACTTTCAATGAATAAAAATAAATAATAAAAGTTTAATAGTTACCGTTTGTTGCTGATTTTGCCTGGCTTTATTTTCAGTCTTATCCTCGGTATCATCATCCGTTAAAAATTCTCTTTTAGGATAAGGAATAGGACAACCAGCAAATATACTGAAAGTAAAAAAGGAACAATTTTAAATACCTCAATCAAGCGGTTACATCTAAATAATCTAAATCATGTTATTTGTGACAAACCTAATAAAATTAAGCATCTAAATAATATAAAAATAGAAAAAATATCTTACTCTTGTGTAGGCAGTGGTTCTTCTTGGAAGTAGGGATCTTGCATGGAATGTTCTGACGTAATTCGTTTGTTTGGATCCATCATCAATAATTTTTGCAACTGCAAAAGTATAAAATAGAACATGAATCATAGAAACACACGTAAAATGCATTGAAACGTCAATTTATCTATTAATTCCTTTGATTTAAATGAGATACTAACCAAATTGAAGGCTTTGCTATCAGGTTTAATTTTATGACGATCCATATACTTAGTTAATGAACAATTAGCATAACTAAAAATAAAAAAATTTAATAATAAATTAGCAAATACCAATTTATGAAAAAATATAAATTGATAATGATTAAAATATTAATGAATAATAACATACTTAGACCGTTTGAAATCCTTCAATAATGTCGGATGTTCGGGCATTTTTTTAATATCTTCCCAATCTTTTTCCAGAGGAAATCCCATTACATTAAATATCCTAAAATTATAAATTGCATTAAATTTTCCACTTTAATTTTTGTTCAATTTTATTATAAATTGCATTAATTTTCAACGAGATTTTGAGAATTAATATTTTAATGTAACATAATTACCTATCTAGTTGGTCATGATGGTAAGGATTACTAGTCTTAATATCTTCCTGTCTGCAATGAAATATAGGCTCTGACGTTAAAAGTTCTGCAAATATACAACCTATTGCCCAAATATCTGTAAAGCCGAAATAAATTTATTATGTAGCAGAAATTAATTACATTACACTTCCCCACAATCATCCTGGTTGAGAAAGTTGTTGAAAAACTACTATTTAAATGGCTAGCAAATCCATAGATAGTAAAAGAGTAATATATGTTACAATGTTAATGGTGAATAGTCCATTAATATTAGAAATAAAAATGATTGATAAATTCATTTGTTGACAAACCTATAGCTTTTGTGTAATGCCTTGCACCTAACAATAATTCTGGTGCTCGGTACCAAAAGGTTACTACAACAGGATCCAAGTCAGCTAACGGTTTTAAAGGTGCATTAAATAATCTTGCAAATCCCATATCTGCAATTTTCACCCTGCCTCTTTCATTTCCTTCACCCATTACTAATATATTTGCAGGTTTCTGAAAGCGTTTGAAAATCAAATTTAGAATTTAATAAAAATAATGCAACAACCTATAAATGCAATTTTTTGTATCTTAACGTGAATAATATTTTTTCAATTACCAGATCTCTATGTAAAACCCAGTTGGAATGTAAATAATGAATACCATCTAAAATTTGATAGAGTAAAGATTTGACCATGCCTTTTGGTACCATAACTGGCTTTTTATTGGCTTTTGCAGCTCTATGAAATTTTATAATGTGCTGAAATCCAAAATTTAATATTATTGAAATGCATTGTATAAAAAATTATTTTAAGATTTAATTATTTGTATTAGTGTTTATTTCAATATGCTTACCCATAAATCATGTTCTGCAAAGTCAAACAATAACCAAACTTTACGGTCATTGTGTGAAAGAAAGACCCGAATTAAAGTTATAACATTTACATGTTTAAGTTCTCTTAATAGCTGAAAAAATAAACATACTTGAAATTAATATTTATACATGCTTACTTCTCATTTTAAACCAAATAAACACAAAATATATTTACATTATTTCTTGGGTTCAATTACATATAAAATTTCTGTAAACAAGAAAGACTTTACTTATAAATCTCAACAGAAATGATTTTTCTGTTATTATTATTTAATAATTATACAAATTTGTATGATATTTGAATATTGCACTACATTCAGAATAAAATATAAATTAAGGAATAAGTAATTTACAAAAATTTCTATTATGAAAAAATATAAACTAACATATATATATATATATATATATATATATAATACTTACTGCAATTTCACGACAAGCAGACATCGATAACCCAGTTCCTTCAATTTGTTTCAAACCAAAATCTTTGGTATCTGGTCGAGATTTTAATTCGCTATCCGGTACTCTACAATATATATAATTAAACTGTTATTTTTTTATTATTATTTGTTTTTTACTTACATTATTCTTTATTAACATGTCTTTATGAAATAATTTATTTAATAATTTTTTTAAATTATTATATAAATAGAAAACGTAAAAGATATAACTTTAAAATGAAAAACATCTAATGTTTTATATAAAGAAATATAATAATAGCAAAGATGTTAGTTATTTTATAAATATTTTAAATTTAAATTAATTATGTTGAGTATCTTTTAAATTTGTGTACCAAAACAAATAAAATAAAATTTGTTGTTGCAATTCTCTGTTATGAAGATCATAATAAATTAAAAATAATAACAATTCCTTTACTCTAATTCTCCTTAAATAAAAAGTTAAAAACAAGTTGTTATATTTATCAAGCCTTATCAAAACACTTCAAAATAAGTCATTATTATTCATATATTCAGAATTTAGAAATTCTGTAAATAGTCAAGTATTATTATTTCTTTGATTATTTATCTGTAAATTATACGTTGACAGTACTAATTCCAACAAATCTCTGAACATTTGTATGTACTTTTACATTCTCAAGAATATCTCATTCACCAAAATAACACTTCTAACCTCAAACTCATTTGTAAAAGTGTTCTTTTTTTTCAGTTGACGATAAAATCTCGTCCTAACGAGAAACAAATTCACAAGGGACATAATGTCGAATACCAAAGTATGCAAAAGCGTTACAAAAAAGTTAGAAAAAGTGCAAAAAAACTGATACAAAACTGCAGAGATTCGCTCAACGAAAACTAACCCTTCTTTTCTCCGCGCCTTGTATACGTGGCCGTAAGTTCCCCGGCCAACCTTGCAGCCCTCAAACTCGAAGAGATCCTCCACTTTTGTCCGGTCCTTTTGCGTTTTCATCTTGAATTCGTAATCCATCATGTTTAGTTTATCCGAACACGCTCATACGAAATCAGATTCAAAACTAATTCAGCATCTTTCGGCTCGGCTCACAATTTCGGTCAATTGTCGACTGCTAAACGAATCGCAACGAATTTAACATTTCGTTTTCAAAAACTCCATAAGAAAATGTGCACAATAAAAAATTTCAAAGAACCCGCTTATAAAATAATTAATTTGCACTGCTTTTTCAACAAGAAGGACAATAATGTTTAATTCAAAATATTTAGCGATAAACGTCAATTTTGTGGCGCCACCTTACAGGAGCCCTATCATCGACATACGGCATGTCATTCTGCATATAGATTCTGCACACAGAATGTGTTACTAAACACACAATTGATACATAATATACAAAATGACGGGCCGTAAGCACCCCTTATGGAAAAGGATTCTGGAGTTCTCTGCAAAAGTTTGAAAAGTTCTGTTTTTGCTTAGGTTTCTTCGTAATTTTGTAATTGGATACAATTTCCTGTTAAAAGGATCTTTCCTTGTTGAAAAGGACGCTGAAAATTCCCCAATTTAAGAAATTTTCAGCGTTTTTATTTTTTAATTTTTGAAATAAAATATTAATAAAATATCATGTAAATATTTTGCGCTGTTAGGCTTGTATTCAAGGGATGTTACCAAACATTCTTAAGCGATCGTCGCTCCACCTAGCTTTGACACTCCCATACGAAATCAATATATATGTATATATATATATATATATACACACATACAACATAATCATAACATCAACAAACGCGGATGAATCTGTGTTCAATACGTTCGAAGTATTAATCCTTAGTACAGTATTTTCAAGGGAAACGTCACCTCTGTAAATAGAAGAGGCGCTGGTCGTCTTCATTTGCGCAAGAATAACTGTTTTCCGGGTTTTCTATAAGCTGTCAACGCAATCCAAGAAAACCAATTTTGTGTGATAAAAATATGACGTCTCCGCCGATTTTAAATCCAGTAAGCAAACGGTGCATTAATTTACCATTTTTCGTAACTCATCCTTTAAAACTGTATTACTTCGTCCTAGAAATTAACTGCATAATCGATTATATTATACCATTTCGATGGTTGTAAATCAATTTTTGAAGAACGTTGCGAAGTCACTATACGATGAGAAAGTTATTTGTTTTGTTTTCTAAGTTTTAAATGCTACAATTTAGAATTAACAAAGTGTTAATTAGAGACATTGCTTTAAAGGATTTTATCGTTACAATTTAGCTTCATAAAAGGAAAGCTACATAAATGGTCACTTCACAAATAAGGCTTGATATTGCTCGAATATTGTAACATTTGATATTGTGACGTCAATACAATTACTCCATGATTTGCATAAAGTGAAATGAAAATAATACGATTCTTATCGCTTTAATTTAAGTATTAAACTAGACCATAAATACAGACAGTTTTGAATATATTATAATATTATAAATGAAGTTTGATTTATATTTAATTTGAAAGTATGTACTTTGTATTATTATGTTAAATAATATATATGTCAACATTGTAAATTTAAATTTTTATGATTATTATCATATGGATCTCAATCAAATTCACCTTTGATTAAAGATAAGTATTTCAAATTGTTGGCATTTATCAAAATCAGTTATATAACTGATATAATAATACTTCTCGTGTCATTTCAGAATCATTCATTTCCTTTTTGTTCTGCTGACTAAATTTTGTAATGTGGATCAGTGTTTTATTATTGGTGTCATTTTATTGGTACTTATATATATAATAAAAATAACTGTATAAGCTATTTATTAAGTATAGTTAAGATAAACTTTCAATGCAATTTATATACTAGAAGAAAAATAAATTGAAAGAAATCCAAAATTATTAAACCAAATTACTAGCTTTTATTAGTAAACGGATTATATACTTGAAGTTTTATAATATTCCCCAAACATAAATTTTAAATTCTATATATTTAATAACTATGAAAACTGTCAAATATGTACAGTATTTAAACATTGTTTGTGAATATATATATAAATGCTAACAATGAAATTTTACTAACTTAAGATAGTAAGTTGTAGGCAAGTAAAATAATGATGTTTTCTCCAAATATCTCATAAATCAATCTAAAAAATTGTTTTCTTTCTCTTTTATTTTATTAATTTTCGTCTCAGACAAATGATGTTTTTATTCAAACATTTAACCTTTGCGTTAGAAAGTTGATTTCTTTGGAAAACATTACATATTAATTTAAATGATGTAAATAAAATTGTCATTATAATAGATTAAAATTAATTTGAATTGTTTTATAAATGTTTATATTTACTGAAAAAGTAACAAATTTAAAATAAATAATTATTTTCCAGGAACTTCCCTTTGTTGGAGTTGTCGAAGGGGGTCTGTTTCCTGGGAAGATGGTTAAAGTTCAAGGGAAAATCCCTGAAGATTCCATTCGATTTGCAATCAATTATCAATTGGGTCCAATCTTGAGTCCAAGAGATGATATTGCCCTACATGTTTGCCCTCGTTTCACAGAAGGTTTCATTACTCGTAATCATCTTCAGTCTATGACCTGGGGACCAGAAGAAAATTTTGGATCCATGGTTGTGCAGCCAGGACAGGAATTTGAAATAATAATATTATGCCATTTTACCTGCTTCAAGGTAGCTATAAATGGTCAGCATTTTGTAGATTTCAGACATAGATTGCCGTTCCAGAAAGTTTCACATCTGGTGGTAGATGGTGATGTTGAAATTTCATCTATTTTTTATGAAACTATTCCTATTGGTCCTCCACCTAGTGCCCCAGTACCAGAAATTCCTGAAACTAATTTTGGGCCACCTCGTAAGTTTCTTTTAAAATTATTTTTACATTCCAATTAAATAAATATTATATCTATATAAATTTATATTAAATATAAATAAGTTTTTAATTAAATAATGAACAACTCGCAAAAATCATAATAAAGCTAGCTAGATTTTACACAATAAAGCACCTGGCGGACTTTATCCAACCATCAATCCTCAAGAACCAAAGCCTGATGGATATGGACCACCACAGGGTCGGAGACCAGAATTCGATCAGAAGCAAGAAGAAGACAATTATTTAATGGACAAAATAGGTTTGGCAGTAGGTGGCCTCGTTGCGGCGGGTGGTGCTGCTGCGCTTGCAAGTGCTTTACAAGTTAGTGTAACAAACTGAAAATATAAATGAAATTATTTAAGTTCAATCTTGAAAAGAAAAGAAAATGTTAATTACAGAAAAGAAGTCAACAGAATCAAGAAAAAGATCATGAAAAAAAGACTCATGGTGAAAGTGAGAGTGGTTTCGGAGGTCTAGGAGCACTAGGGGCAGCTCTTGCAAGCAGCCTTGCGGCAAATGCTATGCAGAAAAACAGCCACAATAATTATCCAGCTTATCCTAGCTTTGATCCCAGTAGTGGTGGAGGAATGTTAGGATCAATTTTAGGAGCTTTAGGTATAATTCTTTAATTGATAATAGAAATAAAAATAGAAAAACTTTAATTGATAATAAAAACAATGTCCAAAATTTAAAGAATATATATTATTCAATGTAAAATACTTAAGACAATTATTTTTTAGGTGGAGGAGGAGGGGGAGGACATGGAGCACCTCCTTCAAGTCCATATGGTCATCAACCTTCTGGAGGTGACTCATTATCTGGATCCTTATCAGGTATTCTGGGAGGTGTACTTGGTGGCGGTGGTGGTGGTGGTCACCAACCTTCTGGTGGATACACACCATCTGGCGGATATGGTCCTCAACCACAACAGCATGGATCTGACAACTTTTTAGGTGGAATTGGTGGAGCTTTAGGCTCTTCCTTACTTAGTTCAGCCTTTGACAGCCTTACAAAGCCTAAAAATGTAAGAGATTAATTACATTATTGACCAATTTTTATATCGGCTTGATATGACATCTGATAGTACAAATTAAAATAGTATATTACTCAACGAAGAAAAATAGTGGTTTTAATTTGGTAACCCAAGCCAAAGGCAAAGGGTTACCAACCTAAAACCACTTTTGTTCGTGTTGAATACGATATTTTATTCACCATGAAAGTGAAATATGTTGGTAGCTCGCAAGACTACCAATACTTTCTATTTTTAAGGTAATTAAAGAATGTTATAAATTTATATTTTTATTTTATACCTTTTGGTACTGTGTTTTATAAATATTTAATTTCGCTAATTCTAGTGAAACCGTGCTAGGTTAACTTTCAATTATTAAATGACAATGTTAATAGGTGAAATAATTTACTCTCAGATGTTATGCAAATAGATAAACAATTAACAATGTTCTTTAAGTTTAATTATTAGACAATTAATAGGTTGTAGATTGTAGAAGGTTTAGCAAAAAATAATTAACTTAACAAATAAAAGAAATCATTTTAGAAACACAGAAATGATGACCAATATAGGCCACAACCAGATCGAATGCAGCCTTATGATCAACGTTATGATCCAGAACCACCGTCGCCTAAACCCTTTCCCCAGCGGCAACCTAGTCCCCCACCGCCTTCTTCTGGTGGTGGCTCTAAATTGAGTGCTGCTGAAATCTCAAAAGGTCTCGGTTTAGGAGACGATGAAGATTAAATTAACGTTTATTATACGTCGTTAAAATATTACAAAGTGTTTGAATAAGCTTCGGTGCTATTTCACGCGCAATTTTGCACAATTTTATCTCTCTACTAGCTTAAGTTATTTTAATATTATAGATAAAAATTAAAAAAAGAATTACAAAAGTTATACAAGAAAAATATTTTTATGATAAATGTTATTTATATTATTGTTAATTTATATGAACTCCCATTCGTACTTAGTGTTCCAATTATTACTATTGAATTATACATCAATCGCCTTCCAAAAAAAGAATGCTTCAAAAAAACGAAATCAAATTATAAGATATTTATCTAAAATCAAACGCATTTTAAACTATGGTATTACAAACGGATAGATTAACTTTTACAGTATACTATAAATGATATTATAATAATTGATTTCATTGAAAATGTGAAATGGCGACTATTTAAATAGCTAACTTATTGCTCCATATTTTTATACACTTATTTTTGGTGCTCTTTGTTTATATAGAATTGTAAAAATGATGCTACTGTATGTAATAAAAATTATTTTAAAATTATGCTACGGTATTTTATTTGTTCACTTTTTTTTCGGTGATTTCATTGATGTGATGGTAGTGGAATGGCAATGAAATTATGAGATTTCGTTATAATATCAATGTATCACTTTATTACTTTTCCCTTTTCACACACACGTGTCAATTTAATGATACTCAACAGATATATCTTGTTCAAATCAATAATAATAAAAGCAGTACACTTCACGTCATTCAAAAACAACAGAAATTTTGTATCATTTCCTTTTTGTTCTTGTTTTGTTTATGGATGCATCGTCTGTCGACTTCCCTATCAGAACAAGGTATAAAATACGGATATATGTACAGATAATATATATAGATAAAATATCTATCTTATACAGATATTTGATTTTTATACTAAAATGTTCTGTTAGGGTTACGATAAATCCTGTTTGAAGATGATGCGAAAGTACACTTCTGTTTTGTCACTTCGACGCGTGACAAAAGTATATATATATTTATATTTATATATAAACGATTCGCTATCTGTTAATTTGTTTTAATGTTGTTTCCCGCAACGCTTGATTGATTATTGTTACGTCGATATTTATTAATCTTAACATTAAAAACTAATACGATTATCAATTAATATTTATATTTATATATGTATCCATGTTTGTGTCATTGTTACGTGTTTCTTGGCGACAATTATAACGCATATTTGCAGCGTAAAATATATTTGACAAATAAAATTATCTCATTACAGCTGAAAAGACAATATTTGAATCGTTCTCTCGTCCTGTTTCTGACCATAGGATAAACAGTCAAGTTTTATTTCTATTTTTTTCACTTTCTTCGTTTACCCCACTTTGAGCAAATTTAATATATTAGATCTGTCGATTTTAATGATCCATAATTTTCTAGTGTTTACTCTCCATTTTCTTTTATTTTGACAGAATAAGTTGTAAATCATTATCTACAAGTTATATATAATTTCATTAATTATAACTCATTAAAAATCTATATTTGTTTAAAACGAATTTGAATTGAAATAGTCTTAAAAAATATAAATTTTGTTTTATAATATTTGCACGAAAATAAAGTTTAGTATTTTATAAACAAAGTTCTGAAGTAAAATGTTAACATTTTAATTCAAAATACACAATAAAATAGAAATAAATATGGACCATTCATAAATTCAACTGCAATAAATAATTGAAAATAAATCAATGAAATCGTTATATATAATTTTTATTAAAATTCATTTTGAAATCACATCAATGGATAATAATATATATTTGAATGCAGAAGTTTTTAGTTGAAAGTGATTCTTTATGCATATTAAATGTACAAAATTATATATTTTATATATATTTTTCCTTTATCGTTGTATAGTAACTGAAATTTAATATGTGTATATCATATAAAACGAAATTTACTTATATAAAGTATAAATACTTCAGTATAAACTTTATATTTTTAGTACAATAAAAAATTAAAATTTATTATCCTTAACCAAATACTTTTGCGCGCTATTGTATCCTTGAATCACTTTAGTACATTGAACTATTGAAACATTAATGCACATATGTTAATTTTTATTTATAATTTTTCATTTTAAATAAACAATAGAAAAAAAAGAAAAATAGAATTTAACAGCAATATTTATTTATTAACAAAAAATATACAAAAGTAAATTACGCAGTTTCTCGAAATATATTCATTTCGAAGCATTGCAAATTTCCTTTATGTTTAAAATTCATTATATTACATTTAATTAAATGACCAACAACCAAAATGTAATATTCTCAAAACATCGATTATCTCATATTTTGGCCATTAAAAATATTATTGCTAATAATTTTGTATTTTTAAAACTTTTTAGTTAAAACTACTTGAAACAGAAATAAAAATATTTGTAGTTAGTAAGATATACAATTATAATATTTCTTCAATGGTAACATAAAAGAAGATAAATAAATGTATTTACTAAATAAATTATTATAAAGACTGAAAGAGCATTATCATCTATAATTAAAAAGTTGCAAAGTAGATATAGAAATGAAAATGTTACATTTTTATTATAAATTAGTCGTTGGATTGAAATATGTTACAAAACATGTTTGCTTATATATACTTTGAAATCTTACAATGAAAAATAATCCTAAAATTAATGCTCTTACATAACGCTGTATCTTACATATATATTAGAAAAATAAAGCATAAAAAACTCTTCATTTATTGAGACTGGAAAAAAGGAAAAAAGAACAATTTTGTTTGGGTTTCATACACCTATAATAAGAAAACACACTTCAAATAATTAGTAAAACTAAGACACGACTCAAAGCAGGGTCTGCGACAAAAAACAAGACAGACAATAGTCTTTCATTATCAACGTAACTTACAAGCCACTTTTATTTTGAAAAACACAGACTGCTGTTCAGTAGAAAAATCGCAGAAATCTGAAGCCCCATTCTTGAGATTATTTAAATTCAGTAAGTCTGCGCTACTCAGAGATGCGAAAACACTAGTTAATCGCTTCACAGTACATACATTACTAACCGCAATAACAGATTGTAAACTCGATTACTTTTTATCACTTTTGTAAGTAATATTGACACGCTACTAACGAATGCGAATAATTAGGGGAATAGAACTCCTGATTTCAATATAAAGTGTGTAGATGCGCCATCTAACGTGGTCATCAATATCACAATCATTAGCATCAGAACCAGATCGAGAAAACTTGTCTACACAGCGCAAACAAAATGATAATTAATAATAAAAAATAATCAAACAAAAATAATGAGAATAATAAAGATCTCCCCGTGCGTGAGTCCTGCAAAAGAAACCGCGGAAAGAATCACAGATGACTTATGTACAAGTGCGCCACCCGGCCTCAGTCCGACGAGTCCGAACTGTCGGGCGCTTCGAGCGACCGCTTCTTATAGCCCTTGCAAGCGGAAACAATTTTCCTCATTTGCAGCTGTTTCCTTACACTCTCACGTTCAGAACTATCGGCGCGTTTAGCATCCCCTTCAGGTTTCTCAGCCGTTGACACTTCGCTCGTGATACCGCTATCGCTCGTAGGTGCCACTTTAAGGCGCTTAACCGGTGTAGCTATTATGCGAATACCGTCCTTGTCGACGGGCACATTATCATCACTGTCCCCCTCCACGTAGCGTTTAGTAGACTTGTACTTGGTCGCGCCGCTGTTGCCCTTCCCGCGTTTTTTCCGCCGATGTCGGCTACTCTTTTTTGGTTCGGAGCTGCTGGTGGCACTGGCGTCGTCATCGTGTTCACTTTCCGTGCTCGAAGAACTGGTATCAAGACCGTATAAATGGCGCCTCGCTAAACCGGCACTTGTGCTCGGTTGCGTCGCATCGTCAACTTCACTGTCTGACGCTGACGATTCCGAACTGCCACTCAAATTCGGTATTTTCCGTTTGTCACGCTTACGCATCTTATGCCCATCCGAGTGTTTGCGTTTCGTACCTTTCGACTTGGGCTTGCTCTTGGACTTGTGCTTACGTCCACGCAAAGTCTCCAGGTCTGTTTCCGAATCTGACGTCACGAGTGGCGACGTGCGCGCGTTTGTATGCGTCGGCTGCTGTGACTGTTGGCCATTATTCACATGAGCCCCACTTTCAAGAGCCGCAAGTTTCATCAGTTTACCACGGTGGCTTGCAATCAGCCGCGTTATTATGTTCGGCGATTTTTTTGAGCGCTTAGGTGTAACAGAGTTTCCCGATGCGCTTACGCGTGAACCCAGAATGTTCAGCATCATTTGTTGCGATGACGTAGAATCTGAAAATATTATCATCATTTTCAAGTTATTATAATATTATTATTTACAGTTTTACGTTTTACAGTAGGATTTTTCTTGCTATATTATAGATAATTGTTACATCTATGGATCCTTTTTGCAAAACATAATTCAGAATGTATTTTAATAAACAAGTTTAGTACTAAAGCGAAAAATTCGTTGATTGAATATAGAACGCTTTAGTCCGTGTAATAGCGTTAAAACAGGTAAGTTCATTGAAAATAAACAAAATTTGAATTTCAAGGGAATGATATCAAATTCTCTCAGTAGAAGGAGAAGATGAGCATACTTTCATCTTTCTTACTACTGAGATGGTATATAGATAGCATATTACAACACATTTTCTTGAAATAAATTCATTGCGTATAAGGCATTGGTTACACTAGCCTTACTGATGAGTTTCAGTGCAACCAAGAAACGAAACGCTATCTAATATTTACATCTTATATACGTTATTATTGATTTTAATTTGTATTTTAATTTTAATTGTTTATAATTATTATTTAAGTGTAGAGGCAATAAACAAGATTGCACACACTTAACATTCCATCTAGCATTCCATCTTGCTTTTGACACTTGACTAAAAATTTCGGACGTAAAGAGTAATAAGTTACAAATAAAAATATTAAGTGTCAGAAAAGGAAAAATTCGTTGATTGACATATAGAAAATGTTTTTCAATACATTAAAATATTATTACCATTATCTGAATCTGATTGATTATTGACACGTTCTGTAGGTGATTGAGCTTCAGAGTCACTTGATGTTTTGGGAGTAACAGAAATATCATCTGAACTCCAATCTTGAATTTCTCGTTGAACTAAAGAATCAAAGAATGCCATCATACGCGAGTCTTCTCTGGTAGACTCGTGACTATAATCATGAGACATGAATTCGCCTGCATGAATCACCAATCTGATATATTCATCATGAGTGTAAATTCTACGTTGTCTCTCCTGTTTTCCATGATCCTTCTATAAATAATAAGTTAAGGTGAAATGTTACTCGTTGGCAACTCAAAATAAACTTCTTTAATAATACATATCTTCAAAGATATTGTAAAATAACAATTAATTTAAGAAAAACTCAACATGCGTTAACATTTAAATACATTTAGAAATGTTTAGAAAGTACATATGTCATTTTTAGCTTAAAACATATTCATATTTCATTATAATAAAGTTTTTCAATGAATCTAATTATATCATACAATAACTAACATTTCATTCGTGTAAATGGATAGTAATATTTTCAATTAAATTTAAAATTCAAACACTCTAAAATTTAGATTCTTATTAATATTTACTTTTTAAATTATGTTATTATTGAAAGAGAATTCCTATATATACTGAATAAATATATTTTTACATTTTAATTTCAAACTTACATTCAATCCACCTAAGCACCCCTGACCCAACGAAAAAGGACTCCAAATTTTTATCATTTTCTCAACACCTGATGATGCGAGAATACAACTCGCCGGATTATATCGTACTTGATTTACAATAGATCTATGGCCTCGCAAAATCATATGTGCAGAATTGACCCATTTCTCATCATCCGTGGGAATCTTCCACATGTAAAGTTTAAAATCATCGGAACCTTTAACATTTCAAAATGATTCAAGATGATTATTAAATCGACTATTCTTTTATTATGTTAAAATAAGATTTTATAATAACACAAATTATTACGGAATAATTTTTCTTTGTACTTAGTAATAAAAAAGTACTTACCGGATAATACATATTCATCATCATTTCCCGCGAAGCAACACGATTTCATAGTGCAACTATTATAGTAACCAGGATGATAGAATTGGCATAAATGTATAGGGGAGTCAGTAGAATATAAAACTGGAGGTAATCTTCGTCTTAACGCTAGCAATTTATTACCATCCTTATTGAATCTGACGTACATACAACTTCGCGATGGACCCTCAGAACCATATCTCATTACCGGTCTGTAATTAAAACAAAGCGTACAGTTTTAATACTAATTTAACTGTTTCATTAATCGTTATAGAACAATTGGTAGGTAAATAAGACCTATTTAATTTTTCATGGTGTATTTCGCCAAGAACTTAACATTTATTGCAATATTTTATCCCTTTTTCACTCAAATGTATGAATAAATATAAAATTAATATCCATTCCAAACTGTAATTATATTTCAATAAATGATAAATAAACAAGAATATTTTTTCTATATACATTGAAAAATTATTTAAACACAATGAATAAATTTCTAATTACATTGAAAATTTTCATTTAAACACAATGAATAAAACTAGAGAAAATTTTTGAGTATAAAATTATTCAATATTTTAACTTCATATCGTCTGTAGTAATTATTATTTCTACTTTGTTTTAATATATAAAAATTGATCTTACTCTAAAGGTTTGCGAACATCCCACATACTAATTCCTTCTTTAGAATTTGCAGTAGCCAACATCCTTGGTTCCAAAGGGTTATACATAACCGAATGGAACGCAGTTTTATATTGGGCCAAACAGAAGGTCTCGTGTATATTTGTCACTCGAATATCATAAATCAAAACTCGACCATCGTCGCAGGCACTTGCAAACACATTGTCGTTGTGCGGGTGAATCGACAGTCCATATACAGGTTTTTCATGCAGAAAATAGTTTAGCAAATCTCCACTGTAATTAAAACGTCCATTAAAAAATACATATTTGATATCATCATGTAATATTAAGTTGTTTATGTCAATCACGCTTATTACTTAAATTAAATATTAATTTGCACAAATATATTTCTTTATTTAATAAAAAAAAAAAAAAAAAAAAAAAAACAACTTAGATATAAATGTTAAATATAAAAAAAATTCACCACTAATTTCAATAAAATGAATTAATAAATGAAGTATCTAAACTCTATAATTTTACTCAAACTATGAATTATTCTTAAATTATCTTAATTTATTGTTAAAAATTTTAAAGCTCTTACGTTCGCAGATCATGCTCAATAACTTGATCATCGTTTCCAGCTGAGAAAATTTTTGTCTTACTGCTATCGTAACCCAAACAAAAAATATTGCTGTCATGTTGAGCTTTCATTACAGCAGGCTTTCCAACACCTTGAATTGCTTGTTCTACCTTCCATAGCAATACTCTTTTATCATCTCCTCCTAATGTAAAAAAAAAAAATTTCATTTTTAGATTCAAAAAATCAGTTTCAAATTTTATTTAAAACTTTCCTTCTTTTTTGCACCACTTCAAGTGCAAGTCTTAATTAAAAGTGGTACATATGCTTATAGTTTAAATAAACAACTAATTAACTTTGTAAATCTAGTAAAGACATATGTAATTTACTATTTCCATCCATTAAAACAAAGAATAAAATCAGGCTGATATTTAATATCATACAAAAATAAGACTAAAAACTGAAAACAATTTTTTAGGTGTTTAAAACATTTTTAATTTTAAAGGTAATTTAGTAATTTAATTACAGAATTAGTTTCTACAATAACGTTTTGCTTGTTTAGTTAGATTATTAACATAATTGTGACATGTGCAATAAATGAAGTTGAGATATATCCACAAGATGTGATACCACTTTAATAGATAATAGAAGACACAAATAATGTATCATTTTACTTAATTATAATAATACTCAACCTAAATTTATGCCAAATTATAGTTTATTTAATTTTAATTCAAATTATATTGAATGATACGAAATGTTATTACTAAATATACAAATGTATATGAATATGTTGATAAATGATTTTGTGTTATACAAACATATAGGGTAATTACAAACTTATTAATGATACAAAGAGATTTGGAAGAAGTTTCATATATTATAGCTCAATGAATCTAAACATGAAAACATTTTTAATTTAACAAAGTTTCTTATTAAAGCTTTCCGTGCACTGCTTTAAACAGTTTTCAAATTGTTCTCATTTATTTGTCTTTTTTTTATTAACCAATAGAAAAGCTTTGAGCACTACTCAAAGTATTGCTCTAAGAGCTATGATAAGTGACCTAGAATAAATTACAAGAGTAAGATTATTTAATAAAAATTATTTAATAAATCCAACTAAAAACTCTAAAAATAATGATAATAATAATGAATTAAAATTAAATTCTTTAATGCGTTTCTAAGTTAGTTCTTCAGTTTAACTATTAAAGTCAAAAATAATCTTTAGAAATCAAAGTGTAAATAAATAAATATAATTATACTGTATTGTGGAAAAGGAAATGTCCACGTATTAATATTAATTTGTATTAAAACACTTAAATGATATCTTGACAAAGTGATAAGATGAAACGAAGCGTGTGTTCTTAATCACTGTTACAAATCATCTCCAAATTATTTACATTCTGCAGTTATTTCTACTAATGTCCACAAAAAAAATGATCTTTTATATCTACACGTTTTATTCAATTTTTTGCGGTTCAATTAAAATCAATAATACATCATTCTTTTTTGCTTAGAACAAAAATTATTAACTTTTCCCTTAATTGCCATAAAAGATCTTTTATTTCAATAATGAAAAATGGTAAAATAATGTTCTAAATCAATTCAAAAATTTCCAACTACGTCATATCGACAAAGTTAAATGTCCAACATAAGACCTTCAACTTCTTTTTTCATTTCATTTTTTCCTTTTTTTTTAACAAATAATCGACAAGAAATTTAATCAATCTTCATACTGAAAAAAAGAAGATAAAAAAATACGGAAGTCTTCCATTTTTCTTTCACTTTCGAAAGCTCAAAAACTTCATTGCCAACTTATGACTCATCTTACATTCGACAATTCCAAATGAAATTTCGTCTCAATATCTTCAACAAAGGAAAAAAACTGAAATTATTAACACAAATACGATCGAACCCTGGACTCGGAAAATTCCTGAATGTCGAGTTGCAGAGATCGACCATTTACAATAAGAAGCTAACCTAAAATTGGCCGTGCATAAAAAATCGATGCATAAAAACATCGCAAGAAATGAAAATAAACAATCCGCGGAGGATCGTTTGCGACGGTGGACAAACACGTAAATAAAAGGCGACGACGGAAAAAAAGACGAAGAAGGAGAATGAAAAAAAAGGAGGCAGACGGCTAAGAAAAAGAACCGAGCCAAGTGAAACGGAGAGGAAAGGAGAGCAAGACGGGGGAGAAATTTACCGGAAATAAGCAGGTCGCCCTGGTCGGAGAACTCTATGGCGTTGACGCAACCGTAGTGGGAAAGCAGATCTTTCCTAAACAGATTCTTCGAGTCGCTTAACCTCGCGTTAACGAGCCGCTTGCAGTGGTTGACCCGGTCGTCGATTTGTCTGTTGACAATGCACGGCAGCGGGCTGCGTGTGGACGGGCGAGCCATTTTCCTGCGCCGTTTTCACCTCGACGTTTTCAGCTGCTCCTCTGGTGTACACGCGCACTCTCACCCTCTCATCCAGATCGTGGGCAAATTTCACAATGACTGAAAAACGAACCTCGACTAACTATCGCGCACGACGCGAACCGCTATTCCGTGCTACCAAATGCTCTATTGCGCCACCTTTACGCATGCTTCGCGTAAGTGTGGGTGATCAGCTGATCGAATGCCAGATTGACACTACCGCTTTTGAGGTTAGTTTCGTACGGAAGTCCGTCTCTTCGGCGAGTGTGCTTCTGGAATGATACGCTAAAGCGTTAGGCACAAATGTTCGACTGTTCTCGTCAATATTGTAACGATTATACTTTGAAAATCCAGCCGGTGCTCTCCTGTTTAAAGGGTAGCGAACTGTGGTGGCGCCGCCAGGTTAACGATGCGGGTACTATTGACCGGGCCGCCTGGTAGGTGTCAAAATATTTGTCAAGTGATCGGGTTGGTTCGCTTCTGTTATGGCAATCTTGTTAGAAGTTCGTGCTATCTGTCTCTGTTGCGCGATTAGTATTTATGTTTGTGTTTGTTTACCTTTTCCTTCTACTGTAATGTTAAGAAATGAATTTTGAGGGAATTGCTCAATTGCAAAAATTCCTTTTATATTTTTAACATTGTATGACTCGGTGAATGTTGTTTTCTTTTTGCATAAAATCATTTCTGTAATGTAATTTATTTTTAAGTTGATATTAATGTTTAAAGTATACACTGCCATACAGATGGGGGGAGTTTCCTCATTTGGGAATTCAATGAAATAATATGTAATTATTGCTTTTAAAATTTACTTGGGACGTAATTTAAAAAATAATTCATAATGTTTATACATACGACAAAATTAAAAATTACAAGCACATTTTGAATTAAAAAATGTATGAAACTAAATTACCTCATATTAAGAAATATGATAATATTAAAAATGATATATTAATACATACTAGTATATTTGAATGCCGAGATAATTATCGTCCAAAAACTCGATATATATTGATATGTAAAGATATTATTTGAAAATAATATAAATTATTATACTATAACAATAAAAATAATTCCTTTAAGACTGACAAGAATTTTTCTTGTCACTTCCAGGGATTGGCAAAACTACAATTTGCAAAAAAGTTGCTTCTTCATTATTAGAGGGAAATCATTCCCTCGAAGGGTTTTACACCGAAGATGTTCGGAATTCTTCTAATAAACGTATTGGATTTGATATAATACCTATTAAAAATGTAACAAATCGCACATCACTGGCACGAATAGGGTTTGTATCATATGATAAGTGCTCGATAAGCGAGAAATTATTAAATATTATTGACTACACAAATCTGTTTGTTTACTGCATGACGACATATAATATTCATGAATACATATTTAGAATAAATATTATTGTAAGTTGGTGAAATGAAATTAATAAAGAAAACATTCAAAATATTGCAAATCATTGTTTATAAAATAATAAGTAACATTGTTTTACAGTGATGTACTAAATCATACAGAATTTCAAAAATATAAAGTCGGAAATTACCACGTTTTCATACAGAACTTGGACCAAACGGCCTTACCAACCATGTATTCTAATCCTGTAATTTTATAATATTAATCTTCATAATTTCGATTACTAAACATTGTTAGTACCGCGTAATACTAACAACAATTATTTACAGGAAATACTTATAATTGATGAAATTGGAAAAATGGAGTTATTCAGCAAAAATTTTCAAACAGCAGTGAACGAACTTTTCATCGAGAAAAAGCACAATATTCCTTGCATCATTGCTACCATTCCGCAAGTGGAAAAAATACCACAAAAGCATGTCGGACTTTTTGATCAACTCCGACAAGATCCATCGAATGAAATCATACAAGTTAATTACAATAACCGAAATAAATTACCTACAGAAATTTGCGAAAAAATCATCAAAATGTTATCAAAGTGAATATACCGTCATTGTAGAACATTAAGTAATAAATTATTTTAATCAATCGAATACATTTGTTATGTGTAATTTATTTGTATCATAAATTAGAATTTACTCACCTTAAAAATAAAATGTATTGGTAGCCCTGCGGACTACCGACATATTTCGCTTTCGCGGTGAATAAAATATTGAATAAAAGTGGTTTTAAGTTGCCTTTGGCTTGGGTTACCAACTTAAAACCACTTTTTCCCTCTTTGAGTAATATACTATTTATGTACTAAATGAGAATAGCGAAATGAAGGAAACAAATTGCATGTTATAAATGTCATTTATTTGCTAACAAAAACAAAAAAAGAGGGGGAAACTCTTGTTAGGTAAAACTGTCTCATCCTAACTTTCACAATTCTTATTGTAAAAAAGTAGTCACAAATAACGTGACCTTGTGTGTGATTTACGAGACTTCATTGTACTACACACACTTGGGTATGATTTCTATGTTATAACTGTATTCTAGATATGGACCACTGTCGTTCATTAAAGAAAGCGAAATGTACAATACAATAACTTATTTATTATAAAGATATTCTGTAAACAGGGATCAAATTATTTATATATCTTATAAATGTAAAATTTTGTTATAAAGTTTCATTTATGGATAATACTCATAATAACGAAAGTAGTCCAAGTCAAGAGTGCAAAATACAGACACAAAGTACGCCCTACTGAAAGGCAAGCGTAATTCTTTTCATTGCAATCATTTTATATACATACAAACTTCAACAGCTGTATAATAAATAACCACATAAAATCAACTGGTATAATAAGTCGATTGATCGCGGAGCATGAAATTAATATAATTTTCGCTCGATTTATATATATTTTTTTTGTCGCTTTCTCATGCCTTAATTCCACGCTTGCACTCGTTAATTATAATTTGCCTTTCATTTTACAATCTGTATTCTTAGACTGTCGTGTTATTTTGATCTCTTTACTCATAATTGATTATAAATAATATATCTGTGTAAATTTGTTATCAAAATCATACCATTATCGATTCTACAAAAGAAGACATTTCTTTTTTGAATCCTTTAATCTCATGCAAAAATTTCATATATAATCCTAATTAAAACTGCACATACCACAAACATAAAATTTGTGAGATAAAATGTACACAATTATTTTCATTCCGCCGTTCGAATTCCCCCCATTTAACAAGAACCCCAAATGGGATGATTGTTTACGTCCCTGTTGGTATTGTTATTGGTTTTACATTATTTAGCTTCTTTATTTGTTGCTTCTCGTTTTCATCTGAAGTTTTGTAAAAATTCCTAAATTGAAATTTTAAAATATGTATCTCAAAAGATCATTAGCATATGCCATTGGTTTTACATCTGGATGAGGCTGAAAATGGGAATAAATTCAGTGTTAAATGCAATTTTTTATCTAATTCAACTAAAATTAAACGAGAAGCTAAATTTAGATAAAATTTCACTTGTTCTATACAAGGGTAGAGTTTTTAGCGATAAATTCAATACCATTTTTAAATCTTCATGTTTCAAGTCATAATGAAGATGTAGAAAAATAGTAGAAATTTTATCAAAACTGTTTATGATACAGCTTAAACATCATAGAGTAAAAAAAAGATATTATTAATTATTTAGGATAAAATTATTTTATAATCTTTTAAATTAATAAAAAGTGTTCGATGATTATAAGCGTCAAGGCAAAAAAGTCCTATCACTGTTGATAAAATACCTCACAATGTTAGAACAAAACGTTTACTAACATAAATCGTGCTTTACTCTATCATATTTTTGTCAGTGTATGTAAAAAGCTTACCACAGCATTATACGAAGTAAATTTAGGTTTCATGGTCTTTCCATCTAATATAATAAAGGCACCAGCATTACCCATAGTATCGCTAAAAATAAATCATTAATTTTATAGGATAAATTAATAAGTAACAGAATATTCACAGAATGTTTAATTGTGTCATTTGTGACAAATTTATGAAAATATTTGTCTAATGTACTTTAAATTATTAAGTTAATTTAAATAATAATGTGATAATAGCAATATCATTTAATAAGGATTAAAAACCTGAATTAAATTCATGTGAACTTTATTACACTTGTTTCATGTTATCATACACGTTTCATGTTAACTTAACAACAGGATTTTAAATTGATATCATTTTGTTACATTTTAACATAATACATGTTCACATTTTTATTTCATAACAAATTCATAATTATTAATTATAATTTAATGGAAATTTTTTTTCAATTTTTATGCTTGAACAATTTACTTACCAATAATTTGGCGCGGAAAAAACTGTTATGCATTTATTATCGTGGTCTACTTCAAATCCTGCTTGTTTAACCTCATGACTTCTAATGATATAATCAAGATTGTTGAATTTTAAGAATTTGGCTGTAACATCCGGTCCAAATTGGACACCAACACCACGTTTGCTGGGAGCTATGCCATTTTGTGGCTGTGGATCAGACCAAAGTAATTCACACATTAGACCCTCATCTGGCGGCTGTCGATTTCTATCAATCTCACGGATTTGATCTAATGATACATTATCCTTAGAAAATAAGCCGCCGTGCATTACCTAGAAAATTAAAAATTAAATTTAATTAATAAAACATTTACAATCACACTGAAGAAGATATGATAGAGTTAAGTAGGATTTGTGTTAGTAATATACATGCATAAGTCAATGTTCTTCAACGATTGTAATCGGAATGATTGTAATTTGAGTTTAACTCCAATTCGCCGATGGAAAAAAGAACTTTGTATGTATGTTTTAAATTTCATTTTAGTTGTCTTATCAGTGATAGTACTTTTTACAATCACTGCCTTATGCATTCAGATTACAAATATCTGATAAGAAAAATAGGGGACAATAATTGTATGTATTCCGAGTGCAGAAAAATGTTTTCAAAGTTACTTACTAATACTCTTTTATTAAGGCAGTGCGCTAAAGGTAACCAATTATAAACTTCGGTAAATAATTGGGACATTTGAGCGCTGTACTTCGATTTCACTTCACCATCAAAACCATACATCTGGTTCATGGTAGCTGATTCGTGATTACCTGAACATTATTTAAAAATTAATTATGCAATTGAACCGATTAAAATGTTTGTTTAATAATAAATTGTATCTTACCCCTAGACATGAAGAAATGATTTGGATATAATAATTTAAAACCAAATAAGGTAAATATACATTCCACTGAAAATGACCCTCTATCTACAAAATCTCCGTTAAATAGCTAATCATTAATTAAGGAAAAACGTAATTTTCAATTATATTAGAGAATATCTTATAATTTGTTGATCTTTTTTAAAAGGATACATAAGGATTAGTTTCTGATGGTATCCCATTAATTTTAAAAATATTTAACAAATCGTAATATTGACCATGAATGTCACCACAAACAGTAAATTTACTGTCTTCGGGTATAGTAATATCTATTAAACTTGGCTGCGCCATGAATAACTCCTTCACATCCAAAAGTATTTTATATGCATACTTTTGATGCAACTTCTTTTGATTTTGATACCATGCAGTTAAGTCTTTCATAAATGACAGAGTAACTTTGTCATCTTCTAATTTTGGTCCAGTGTATTCATCTTCGATAACTAAAATTTAATAATTAATTAATTTTAATAATAAAACAATTTATACAAAAACTTAATATAAAGATCATGATTTTTATAAGATAATGTATTAGGGATATAATGATTTTATCAGCATCATTAAATACCTAATATAATTATTTTCCCTTTTGGGAGTACATAACATATGATTACATCAAAAAAATATACATTTAACCATTACCCATTGTTTCTAGATTAATCATATCAGCTATTTTCTTGCTGTTATCTTCAACAGCAATTGCTTTCTCAAAAGCCAACTTTTTAACGATTTTGTTGCACTCATTATACTTTGCCCTGCATTCTTTGTCATGTGGTCGAGCTTTCATAACTGTTTCAAAATCTTTCAAAGCTAGTTTGAATTTGCTTAATGACATGTAAGAAGCGGCTCGACGGTAGTATCCTTTAACATAATTTTTATCTAATTCAATGGCTTTCGAAGCATCGATGAGGGCCGTACCAAACAATTCAGTTTTCAAATATGCAAAACTCCTGTTGCCGTAATAAGTTGCCACATTTGGATTTAATTCTATTGCTTTGGTATATAATTTAACAGCTAAATCAAAATCTTGCTCTGGAAGAAAAAGAATCATTCGTAATAGTACAAGATATAATTTAAAATTTCTTTTCTGTGGAAATGATATTTGGATTACAACATTTAATAAATATTAATAAAATGAGATGTATATTTAATGTACATAAAAAATCCTTATGTATAATGTTGTTGTGCAAATGTACACACCGTATTAAAAAATGTGTAACAAAATTATTGCTTTAAATTGTCCTAAAATCAGTTAATGTTGTATTTGTTTGTCATCAATCCTATATGCATCTCATATATATATATATATATATAATGTAAAAAAGAATAAAATATAAAATACTTATAGAAATCTGAAACATTTGAATTCCAGCAAAAAAATGTTATATTGCACCTTACATATTTTATATGAAAAAGATTAAAAGGAAAATATTTTCATTAATTATTTCTCGTTATTTTCATAAATAATGTTACTGAAAACAGGACAATATTAGAAAACTGATAATAAAATAAAGAAAATTTTCAACTTTTTAATATTAAAATGAAAAAGTATTTTATACTCACATTACAGAACAGAACAATAATAAATGGAATTTAAACTTAAAATTCCAAGCTCTAAAAGTTAAACACTTGGGATTCAGTTTATAAATTTGAACTTCATATCTTTCATTATTATTCCATTACTTCTTACAACAAGTCATAAAATGAAAGGTAAAATAACTATAAATTTGCTATTAAATTAAATAATTCACTCTCCCCAATGAGTCTAGAGACATCATTAAATTAAATCCATAATATTTTCCATGATTCTTATCTCACTGTTTATTAAAAACTATTAATAATTTCTATAAATAATTAATAACATATCTATACATGGCTAAATCGTTATATTCCGCTGAAATTAATGTTTTCAGAGGCTTTTACATTGTGTAATATATAAATCCACTTAGTACTAATACTCGAATATAAAATGAACTGTTGTTAATCAAAATAATGTATGCATAACTTTTCTTATACAACACACAACAGTTCGACGAGAAAATGAAAATTTATCTTCGATACACGGCTTTGAAACTGCATAGCATTAAAATTCATATTAATTAGAACTTTATTGATAACATTATAGTTTTTATGTTGGAATGTTTGGTTAGAAAATTGTACACGCACGTGACCGATTTTTTGAGGTGCTTTGAATATTTCGCGTGCGCGAAATTGGATGGTGGCCTGGGTTGCGGCCGAGGCGAACTTTTACTTACTTTTGAAGGCCTCGTTCGCTGCGTTTTTAGCTCTTTCCGCAGCTTCCGCTGCCTCCGGGGACACATTTTCCGTGATCTCATTCGCACTCATTGCACGTTAATTACAGATAATTTTGAGACGACTAAACAAAACGATAAACTTAACCCCGTTAAACGGACATACAGACATTAAAGTGCATTAATCGTCGTGATTAATCGTACAAAATAATTTTAATTTACCAGCGCGTTACGAACAATACAAAACGCAGTCGGTTGTGCAAGCATGTGTGTGGGTTTACTATGCCCGTGTAAATGCGTGTGCAAAATGCATGCGCGTAATTATTACAAATCCAAAATCCCGATCCTCAAAGCGAGAGCCTTGATTTGGAACGAGTTAGCGCTGCCAACCGAATAAACGGACAAGTCAGCGCTGTTGATGTTTCAAATTCAAATGGTTTTCTCGCCAAAAGAACTGTTTTTCCTTTCTTTCCTTTGTCTTCGTCGTTGCTACGTTATTAATTAATCGTATCTTTTCATTATTAATAACAATTATTTGTTCTATTACGCGTTTGAATTGAATTATAATTGATAATAGCTAATTCCATGAAATTATTTTACCTATTTCATAAATACAACGAGGACGTTTCCATTATACAAAATCTGACCTTTTTCAGTTCATTCAATGTAACATATATTTGTTTCATATACAAGAAGTGTTTTTGTCAATTTTGTTTGTTTAGTTGCATAAAAACATTGATAATCATTAAATAATTGTCTGTAAATATGGACTACTAATGAGTAAGCTATGAGTCAGTGAAGAGTTATTGTTAATACTTGACATTATATAATATCTTCTTTCAATTTTATAAAATTTCGCTTAATGCATGTAATTTGGTCCAACCAAACAGATAGGATAGTTTTTATCTCAATTAATGACCAAAATATTTTTTTATTAGAAATTAAATTATTATTATAAGGCATTAGTATGGAATTACTTGTAAGTTCCATATGTTTCTAATAAATAGTGCCGTGTTTTGTTTACTTGATGCTACAATCTATTCCACGTCATATGCATTTATGATTACAGTAATAAACATTGTGTTTTTAATCCTTTGTGTATTCCTTTTATAATTGTGCTGTGTATTGTGTTATAATCTAAACTCTTGACCAAACACTTCTAAATTTTAGTGTAACGTTCCATTCTCATTCCCGTAGGTTTAGAGATTAGCCAAGATGTTTATTATTAATTTTGATTTAACTATATTAAAGAAAGCTACATGTGCTCTTTCTTTAATCACATATATGCGACATATATGGAACATATATGGAGAACAGACATGGGACATATATAGGACACACATGGAAAAGATATAAAATATATATGGGGCATATATAAATTTTTGCCTGGGTTGTTCTAACGCTTTTACCATAAATATAAAAAACTCATTTCGTCTTGTAGCACCTGAAGTTAGCTCCAAGTACAATCTTCCCCTAAGAAGTTATACTTCAAAAGTTTAGTATAATATTGATTGAATGTATTAGAATTACCGAGCCACAGTAACGCGTGGCCAGGTCAGCTAGTATAACTATAGATGTTTATATATACATATATATAAACGAATTATATTGAAATTGCTTGAAGTCTCAGATTTTGTATCAATAAAATATCAACCTTATAACTACTGCCATTAGAAAGCAGTAAATAAAATTTAATGAAACTATGTGTTGGCAGATATAATTAATTTGAAATATCTGGTAAATTTTTTGATAAGAAATACAAATGCAATTAAATTTATATTAACATACACGCGCATATATATATATTACGTATAAACTCAGCTGGATTTCATATCAATTATAAGTTGATTTAACAATAATAAAGTTTTTTAAGTGGTTTAATATTGTCTAAATAATGAATGCGTATAGAGTAAAGTTATATATTTTTTATTAAAGCATTCAAACAGACAATTATGTACAGATATTTATAAGAATAAGTACAAGTTTATGTATTATCTAAAAAGGTATTTGTAACAAAAAATATGCGATATATCTATATTTCTTATTACTATTACACTTATTATTACACTGTTAATGTTATAATTGCTTTAAATACTGTTAATTTGTACAAAATGTACCTTATACTATCAAATGTTTACAAAGTATATGTACAATATTGTATATTAAATGAATATACTCTTTTCTAGTTTAAATTGTTTGTTCAAAACTGGCAGTGAAAAAAAGTTTATTTTTACATCATGAACATATTTTTAATTAAAATTTTACCCTAATATTCCTACACAGTAAAATATTTTTACACTTGACTTCCACACATTTGCTTTTCCAGCACAGAAAGTTACTATGCAACTGCAATACGTGATTTCATTATTTTAAATCCTATTCAAATTTTGCAAGTTTTGTGCTTTTCACTGATTGGACAGACTAAAGTAAATGTGTGAAAGAGAAAATAAGTGGAAAGCAATTGTGTGGAAGTCGAGTGTACTTATATTTTCAAATAATGGATCAGTTTTCTATAATGTATAGACAATTTTCTGTGAAGATAAAATTTTATACAATTTCTGATGTTAAAATTAAAAGAAAGTATAACATACATATGAAAATGACCTGTTGGTTATCTTGGCGTTTATATTATATTTCTTACTTTGAAAAAAATATGCACTCAATTTATCTCTTTGATCTTTTTGGCTGACAACCTTCATTTCTCAAGGCTTTAGTCTCGTCATCTAATTTATCAGAAATTTTGGGTGGTTTATAATTGGACACATGATCAACTCTAATCGTTCTTCCAAGAATCTGAAAGAAAGTAAGATTATGCAATTTTATAGATTATATTTTCAAAGAATATAAAAGTAATAACAATAGAAATTAAAGAAGTATATATTAAAGAAATATATATATAACTGAAGTAGTACGTAGATAAAAAATAAATTGAAATGAAACGATATACCTTAATTCCATTTAAGTTATCCACTGCCAAAACTGTACTTCTTTGATCTTCATAACACAGAAATCCAAAACCCTTTTGTTTCCCTGAATGTTTGTCTCGAACTAAATTTATATTTACTACCTCTCCATATCTAAAGGAATAAATTAGATAATACACATACTTTAATATAATAATGATAATACTGACATTAATATGTGTTAATAAATAAATAATCTGAATATATGTAATTTTAATGTATTATTATTGCAGAGATTAATTTATTTATTTAATAAAAAATCATTTTAAATTTACTGTAAATTTTGTTTAAAAATTGCTCAACTGATTTTAATTTACTTTATATAGAAGAATGGAAATACATACTGAGAAAATATGGCAATTACATCTCCTTCTGTTAAATCATAAGGTAATCCTCCAATGAATATCCAAGCACTATCTTTGTATTGGTCGTGCCAGGTTTTTTTTGAATTGTATTTTAATTCTTGTTCTGACAGCTTCTGAACATTTTTGATATTCCTAAAACATATTTCAAAATCCTTTTTATTGGACTGAAAAATCCATTATAAAGAGTACATCAATTTATAAATATAACCTAACTAAATTTGTTTTCGCTTACAACGGTTCTAATATAATTAAACATTTTAATAGAAGTTTAAAAAATAACTTACGTCATGGGATTCATTTTTGTTTATAATTATTTTTTCAAAAACTTGGAAGAAATGTATTACACACGATCAGAAATAAACACCACACAAGTCAACATACAGGAATTAAATTGGCGTATTCGGAAAATGACATTATAATATTTTGTGAGAATTTGTCTCTTTTCTTTTTCATTTAATGATAACTTGAAAGAGAGAAATGAAACATCAATAATATTTTCTGAAAATCATTTCCGAATACGCTAAATGTAAATGTGAATGCTACTAAATTCGAGCTTCTTATTTGTTGGCTGCACTGAACCAAACTAAAATCAACTGATATTACGGCGAGAGGTATGCAAGTGATACAAACTGCATATCATCACAACCGTTAAAATATCCAAAAATCAAATTATCCCTAGTTCATTTAATACAACATGCAGTTTATCATTATTCTCAGTTTAACTATTTTTCAT
>JABFPN010001218.1:0-31600 GCA_022817305.1 Leptoteleia sp. ZL-2020
CATGCATCGCTCTTCTTATTTGTACATACTTGCCAACCTAAATTGTAATTTTCTAACCAAGATGCATGCATCGATGCATGAATCCAGCTTGTCCCGTAAGCAACCAATTGCAAGCATCAAATCAGCATTTACATAGTAATAATTACAAAAACACTAACCTCCGTGGCAGCAGACTTACTGCATTACCTTAATATTACCAGATATCAGATTGCGGCGTTGGTTAGGTTAGTTCATTCACCCATATATTATTCGAAACTAACGCTGCAATTTCATTGGCTCTTTAAACATAATTTTAAATAATTAACGAATGAGACTACAGTGTTAGTTTCGAATGGTACGCAAGCCAACGCAAGCCGAAGAAATCCCAAGTGAAGATCGTAATGCCACTCTAGGTATGTATGTACATCTTTTAAAAAGCCTTGCTGTTCGCGCGTAACATTGTTGCATCTTTATGTGCTTTGTGTAAAGTTGACGTTTATTATTTATTTTTTTTGACTTTCTCATTTTCAATTATTATTTTTTTATGGTATAATAACGGTCAAAACACCTTTTAGAATATTTTGGATAATTGGATGGATATTTAATCAACAATACTTAAAAATTGTATACACTTCAACACGCTGCATATTTTAACAAATATTTTAATGATAACCATGGATATTATAAGTACAAAGCGTAAGTAAACAAAAATTATCTTCACCTTTATAATAAAATTATTTTCAATTAAAAGTTTTCAGAATATAAATAATCAAACTTTGACAGTTAATCTATCACATTGGGTAAATTTGTTACATTGGGTTAATAAATATAAGTGTATTTCATGAAGAATTTATTCTATTGTAGTTAACTTTTTAGATAGTAAAAATATAATTCATTATGAATTACGTGGTAATTGGGATTATTAAATAACCGTGTATTAAATAAATATTCTCTTGATATCATAAAATTTTCCAATAATCTCTAAATATTAATAAACATTTAAAAAGTTATAAAATAAAAAAGAATGTCATAGTAAAGATATCTTAACGTTAAAATTTTTCTACTACAAAATATAAATTTTATTTTGTTAATTTTATACTTGTTTAATTTCATATACAAAATGGAAATTATAAAATAAATAAAGAAATCAGTAAATATGAAATTTTACAAATTTTTTAGCTGCCCCTGCTGAAAGCTGGACTACAGAATATTTTATTAAAAACGAAAATGCATGTTTGTCTCGTCTTGAGGATGAAACATTTCTGTCTTCTATACCAGACTTGGATACTGTACCACTGGATAATTTAAAACATGGACAGCTTGTTAAATTTCAGGGAATGATTCAAGATATGCATAATCCAGAAATTTATTACAATACATATGTTGTGAGAAACACAGATACTGAACAATCGGAAATACGTCATGCCAAATTCAGTGATATGATAAATATTAAGGTAATATATTAGTGGATATAATATATGCATATATATTTAAAGATCATTATTTAGTATTCATCTGTGGCCTGTCATGTTATATATAACATTTAATATGTTTAGTATAATTAATATACTGAATATAAATCAAGGCCTATATTAATAAAGGTAGTTACAGGTGTAAGATGCTTAAAGATTAGTCACTCTCATGTATGATGCTACCTACAAATATTATTCTTACAATTTTCTTCTTCTTCTTCTACTACTACTTCGTCTTTTATACATTGTCAATTCACAGTAATAATTCAGAAATTAATACTGTAGCCTGAAGAAGAATTAATCGATGCTGCTGAGAACCAAAATTGCGAAAGACAGTCATTTGTAGTAATATCAGTCCCAGCTTTGAATAATTGGACAAGAAAAAAAGATACTAAGGAACCTGAAACAGAATTGTTTAATTATGTTTTTGATAAATATATTCAAATACATAGTTCCAAAAGAAATATAAAAGAAGAAGTTACAGATGTTGATTGTTTAAATACATCAAACAAGAAAAGAAAACCAAGTACTGAACAGGATTTAAATACGGCCCAAATTCAAAGTGACAATAAGACATTTTTATCTACAGAGTATATGTTGAATTTTCCGGTACCTAATGATAAAGGCAAATGTTGTATAATAAAGGTAATATTACTCAAACCAACAATATATTAGCTTTAAGTATTAGAAATGAAAAAACTGCTTCATTGCATATATATATATATATATTTGTACTTTTCAGTTATATGATGAAGATTCTACTAAATTCAAATTAAATCAAGTCATCGACATTGTAGGCTTTATATCGTTGGATCCTCGTTTAAGCGCATATCATGATTCTGATGAAATGTCATCAAATCTTGAAATACAAACACACCATCCACCTGCTTCAATAATTCCACGTTTACATGCAATCAAAGTTAGCACTCCGATAAAGCCTACAATACAACATTATCCTGTAATGGTTTCAAAGTTTCAATACGTTAGAGCGGAATTGCATAAGATTTTGAGCCATTTATTATTCAATGATAATTTAGCCGCTGAATATTTGCTTTGTCATTTAATATCTTCAGTGTGAGTATTTTTATGCATTAATGTCTAATTTATTAAACCTGTTAGCTTGTGAAAGTGGTAATAATGTTGCTTTCAACATTGATTTTACCTAATTTAATATTAAATGTTCTCTCTATTACAGATACAAGCGGAATGATTATATGTGCTTTGGCTCATTTCCTTTGAATATTACAAACTTTCCTACAATCAAACAACAAACATCTGATGAAGTAAAGGATGCAAATGTTCAAAGTGAACCATCTATATTTCCAAGAATTTTGTATTCATTTATATCCACAGTTCTTACAAAAAGTGTATATTTGGCATGCACTTTGGAGAATTTAAATGATTTGTCTTTTGTTCCAAAGTAAATATTTATTTTTTACCTTTATTCAAATCTGTGCTAAAACTTTTTTCTTCTAAATCATTGCTTGCTTATTGTAAAAGTGTTTTTCGTAGATGTGCATGTTGTAGAAAAAAAATTATTTTCGACTTTCATTAACATATTTTTTTAGCACAAATATGCATATTTGATGGTAAACTTGGGAGCATGCATGCTCTTAATTGTCATTATTTTATTCGTTGTTAATATTTTTAATATGTTTAACAGAAAAGATTATGAGTGTGATAGATTAACAAGTGGAATTTTACAATTGTCTGACAATACTCATTTAGTAATCGATGAAACTGGACTCACTAGTGGACGAGTTTCAGAAAGTGGAAAAATAAATTATAATGCTGTGAGTGACTTAGTTAGGACTCAAAAGTTAAATTACGACTTTACCTATTACAAAATGGAATATGAAACTGATATTCCAGTTTTAATTTTGTCACAAGCTTCTTCGTTTATAAATGTAAGACACTTTTTATTTGTACTTTATTTGAATATCTTTATTATTAAGAAAGAATGATCATTAATTTAGCACTTTTAAATTTGCAATTTATCTAACAAATTTAATATTTTAAATGTTAAGGGAACTATAAGAGTGCCAATTACTAGTGACGATAAAACAGTTGAAGCATATCCAGGAATAACTAGTGCAGTTTCAATATGCTTGAATGATGAAAAACTTTTAAATCACATAAGAGATTATTTAAATATTCTCAAATTTGCTGAATTTGATATAGAAGATAATGTTTCAGATGTAAGTATCAGAGTACTTTTTACAACATTTCAGTATAATAAAACAGTTGCTTTATATATTCTTTTATTTGTAGGTGATTCAAGCAGATTTAGTTCAGTTAAGGCATAAAAATGTCGATGTATCTACAGATGATTTTCATAGATGTATAGTTTTTAGTAGATTAATGGCAGTCTCACGAGGTTTACCAAACATGACTATTGATTGTTGGAAACAATCTTTAGAATTAGAGATTGAAAGAATGAATAGAATAAACAAATTAACAACCGTCGAAAAACAAAAATAATGTACATTAATTTTTTATTATTATAATATCGATGTTGAATTGTAAAATAATGTATTTAAATTTCATTGCATATTCTGTAAGTTAACATTTGAAAATTGTATTATACTACTCCTTATTAACCCTTGCATTTCCATTATGCAGAATCTGTTTAAAATACATACAACAAAACTTACTCATCTTATTTATTCTTCAACATAAAATTCTTTAGCATTTTTAATTAAATAATTGTGGGAAACTAAAATTTGAGACATTTTAGTAATATTTTCAAGTAATTTTTATCAATATTGTCCGTCCTTTTAAGAACAAGGCATTCTAAATATCATAAAGATTTCAAGTACATCAATTTTTATATGTAAAACTATCGGCTCAACTCCAATTTCAAATATTTATTTACATAAACTAATTAAATTACACATTAAGTTAATTAAATGTTTTCTACAACGATTTTCACATTGACGATATGGACATAAACAAAAATAATTTTTTAAATATTTTATCAATAACGTACCGATAAAACATCTTTTCAACACGTTCCTTTGTTAACATGGTGGTGCCACCTATGGCACGCGGACAATACACAGACACATATATATAGTAATAATATTTCGCGGTAAATTGGTGATATTAGAGGTGTTGTGTTGGAGGAAGTAATAATTGTAAGAAAAGTAAAATATCACAAGCACGTTTTACATAAAAATGAAAGACGAATGTCAACTTGGTCAATAACAATCAAGTTTTCTCATCGAAATATTTGCTTGGGTTATGTTATTATTTCAACTATTTTTCTGCACAAACCGCATACAGTCTGCAGATAGCGCATGACCACTATTGGTACAAAACCATTTATTAACCAAACAGTATTTAATCACATATAATTTTCGTTGTGTTTTTGTGATATTTTTTTCCTGCTACACCGACAATTAAATTAATGCCTGAAATATTTGCGTGTACACGGCTGGTTAGAAGTTTGTAATTTCACAAAAAAGCAGCATGACAAAACAAGTTGTAGTTGGACATTCTCTGTAGTTCGTTTTCTATATTTCTCGATGAATCTAGTCTGAATTCAATAACGTATTACATTGGTTAGACTGATGTTTTTTGTAATTTCCAAATTAATTTTAATTACCAAATCAACACCATAGTTTGACTCATTTTTTTAAATCTATTTCAATCAAGTGGTGGTGGTGGTGGTGGAACTTATTTCACATGTTATATTTAATTGCTTAATTTTTTCCTTGTATTATGTTTTGTAGTATTGAAAAGTCTTCTAATCGCTTAAAGGAACAAGTTCAGGAAAGAATTAAATTATGTTACATATTTTGGAATATAACAAAACACGTGGTAGTACAGTTTTCTTCCTTACATTATCGATTTTATATGCAATACATATATAGTGGTCACATTTACTGATGTAATTTTGCCACTCGAGGACCTCTGAGTAATTATTGAGACAATATTTGGTAAGTCTTAAATGTTGTTATTTAATTTACATGCATATCATTCTTTTCATTGTTAGAATTTTGTTCAATATTACAAAAGTTTTGATAACAAAAACGTAGCATTAACAATCGGGTCATTAGCACATTAAAATGTAAAACTTGTAAAGCGCAGTACAAGTCTTTGTTGACATCATGATTGTCATAAAAAATAGCATTGAAGAATAATTTTTTCATCAATTCTTAGTGCAGTTGTATGATACAAAAAAAATTAAATAAATAAATAAGTAAAATAAAATACAATTTATAATTTGCAGAAAATTACGATGGAGGTAATGTAGACATTTGCAATAATAATTATTATTCATTAATAAATTCCTTTTATGTAACAGTTTTCTTTTATACAAAAGTTTATTAAACAGCACTTATTTCTCAAATTTTTAGCCTTGAAATAACATTTGACCTTGAAAATTATTGATATTTTCATGTATGTACATATATATGCATGACTAAAGGCAAGTTTGGAGATACTCTCCTAAATGAATGTCAAGATACACCCCTGAAGCTCACTTTTAAATTCAAATTTTCAAATTATTGGAGGGAAATTTGAATTTAGCTTGTCAGAAATTCTTAACAGAAGGGCTTTGCTCCCATCCTATCCTTTTATTTGACATCCAACTAAACTTGGGGATCTGGAGCTAAAGCCAAACCGTAATATTTTGACTTGTCCACAAACCTATCCTTAAACATACGTATATATGTATACACACGATTAATTTTATACCAACAATTCAAACATTCTTATAATTTATTGCTTATTTATAAATTGTATTTAATTTAACGTAAAGGTAATTCGAAATATGTGATGAATTTATAACATGTTAATCTTATAACATTATTAATTGTAGCAATTAAAATGTAACGTATGGTATTATTACTCATCCACTAACAATATTGCAATAATTAATTTAGTATTCGATAATTAAAGGAAACGTTTATCATCTTTGAAATAATAATCATAATGTTTGTAACATTTTTGCGCACAAGTCTTTGAGTTTATATAGCAATTTATTTATAGTTTTATTTTATAGTTTTCAGCTATAAAACAATTCATAATTAACGCGGATAAAATTTGTATAAAAGTTCAATAATATCCTTAAAGCATCATTATAAACATATCATTATCCTCGAAAATGAAAATAATTTTTAATATACGTATCAGTTATAATTCAATTGTGTTATTTATCTTTATTTGCTTATTGTAAACAAACTAATCATTTAAATGTATTGATATCAAAAAATTATGCTTATAAAAATGATATATTCGTGTCACATTAGATTGATCGATATTAAACTTTGCTCTTTTGCACTCGTGACCCACATTCCAAGATTCACCGAAATGCACAATGTTCGCCTTACTTTCAATTTCTGATTTCTGCAAAATAATTAGATTTGTGTTGTCATAGCCATTTATATCTCTTTTTGTATAAAAATTATTCCAATTACGACTGCGTTTCATACGAATGAAAGTTGTAGTTACATAAATAGGAATATGTTAAATATTTATCTTATATTCTTGAATGATTTCACCTATATTTCTTAAAAAAGCTTTGATGAGTCAAGTATATTTAAGTTTTCTTATATTGAAGAATTGGAAATTAAAAAAATGTATATTTAATAAGCATACCTGAAATTATAAGCCAGGAGGAATTGTTTACTCTAAACAGAAATGAAGATTAGAATTGTAAATGGCAAAATACAAATATTTAAACAATATAAAAATGTTGAGTATGATGAAAGTTGTAATCAACATGGTTAATATGCAAGATAAGGAGTTGAATGTCCGTTTATTAAAGCATTTTCCCAATAAATATCTTATCGTGTGAAATTCAAATGAATAGCCTTGTAATGTAAACTTGCCTGCGTCTATCGCGCACAACAGGCCACAATGTTGAAAGGAAAAGTGAATGAACATTGATTTTAATGTGAACTGACGAAATGAAAAAGAAAATCAGTCGATCTTAAATGGATGTATTAGCATCTTAGATGAAATTGTCCAATTTTAAACTTGGCTTGATGGTGATAGCAGTCTGGCCTTTTTCAAGTATTCGCTGCCAATTTATGTGTCACTTGGTTCACGTTTGCATGCCTTAGTTCTTGCGCGAATTCAAAACAATTCATTAAGTTGCTCACCGTCGTTCCATAGTGGTGAACTTTTTTTTTTAAACAAAATCAACTCTTTTTTTTTTTTTTTTTTCTTTCTTTCTTTTGACTTTCTATTTTAGTATAATTGTCATTAAGTTTATTATAACATTGAAATTAAGTATTCAGTGTTGTAAAATGCCAGATTGAATAGATTTATATTAACAAAAAATTCTACACAAATATTAATTCCAAATGCTTTTTTCAATTGCATGAATAATTCATATGCTCTAAAACTTGTAAATGTCATCAATGACACATAATAACAATAAAATTTTGTTTTGTTTTTGTTTTCGCATTAACGCATTACGATAAAAGAAATACCAATGTTGAAATATTTAATTGTAAAAAGAAATAAATTTCTAGTGAAGGTTGTTGAATTGTAAAATATGGAGGAGTCGAATGAAAACAAACCTGCCAAAATGGTGGATAAACGAAAATTATATGCAGAGGCCAGGAAAACAAGTATTTTTCAATATTACTCTTACAATCCAGGTGGTAAGTTTTTGCCAGTTGAATATTAATTAATTATATATTAAGAAAAATGATTTATTATATTTATGTATCCAATTTCTTCATTGGTGTATAAAAATTAATTCAGTAGTTGTTGTACCAAGTTATAAAGTTTATTAAGAAACAAAACATAACGAAAAGATTGTTTTAATTGATTGTAAAATTATTAATCAATTTTATTCGAATATTTTTTTTTTTTTTGTTATAAATGATTTAAGATACAGACCGAAAATATAATGATTATTAGGTTGAATTAATTTAAATACAGTTTAATTTTGATCAATTGATTTCTAATTACTTACTAGTTGTACAAATGTTAATCTGAAACAGTTTGTTCTGTAAATCACTTTTATTTATCTTCTTTTAGTTATGTAACTGTTAACAATTTATATTTGTAAAGATTTTTGATTTGTCTAAACTGATCAACCTCATTTCATGTGCCCGTTTCATTAGTAAAAAGTTGAATAATCTTTGCACTTGTCCTGATTAAAAAAGCAGCTTTGTAAATATTGCTCGGTAAGGGAATGAGAGTAACGCGCTATAAATCATTAATCATTCAATGATTACATACATACATACATACGAATCTGTACGAAAATGTAAAAAGGAAAAAGAAAATTATTTATAAGTTGAAAATAAGGAAGATTTGGTGTGTGTTGGGTTGAGGAACATTTTATTTTAATTGCACAGGGCCACCGCACTTTTGTTTGGCTTTTCTTGGTTTTTCCCCCCGTCTTGATTGTTGCTGTTGGAGTGGTTAGAAGCTCGTTAAACGATTGCAGTTTTACGAGAAAAAAATGTCGCAAACGATCGGGGGAGCGGTGGAATTAATCCAGTTGGTTTTTTAAGAGCGAGATAAAATTTTTTTCTCTTTCGGACTGGCATATTTATAAACTTGCGTCTAAAGTAACGATCACGTGTATTGCCTAATCACTTGAGAATTCTCATCCGATGACTTATTTCGTTTTCACAATGGTCGGTAACATATATCGTTACGTTACGGAAGTGTAAGAGCGTGGTTGCGCGCGGATTTTTTCACGGCCACCGCGTCGTGCGGTGTCGCGCGCGCGCTGGTCCTGCCAAAATTAAATTAAACATGTCCGCAAAAAGGTATCGTGCTTGTTTGCAGGTAAAGCCGAGTTGCGCCGAGCACGAGAAGAAAATCACGCGATCATCGGCATGTGCCAAATGTGCTATCTCCGCCGAATTATTATCTAACAATGACGCTATTCATCAAAGTTTACTTCTAGCCATTTCCTTGATGGCTTTCAGCCGCGAGTCACACACGCGGACCACTATATCGGCATCTCGAGAAACATGTTATTATTAACGATAAGCTTAATTTTAACATTCAATATACCAACGCAAAGATATTTCATATTTTAGTAGTAGTAGTAGTAGCAGTAGTAGGACAATCAGGATCTGTATTGGCAATCCCATCCCAGAGTAAAACTTTGTACAATTTAAAACAAAGCCGTAGAAAACTGTAAATTCACGCGTATAGGGGAAAAGTTATGAATTGTAAATCTAGCGTTAAAACTGCAGAGATCGGCTACGCAGTTAAGGAGGACCTTATACTATGATTAATTTTGATAATGTGTTTTAATGTTGAAACGCGCCGTAAAGTAGCATAAATCAGCACTTTGAAAATTTGACGCAAGGTCCAATAAAGCTGTGGAGTAGGTGCAAAAGAATGTCACAATGGTACAACAGATTGCTCGGATTACACGACATATCGCATATAATTGTTTCAGTTAGCGCAACACTGCCGGTATATTTTCATTTGACAATTTTCAATGCGCCGGTGTCAATTATATTTAGCATATTTGTTTTTATGTATAAATTACATTGTGTATGCTTTAAATATATTTAAAGAGAAATGTGAGAACTTGTTGGGAAACGCATTGCAGCTAAATTCGTACCTTACTTTTCTCATTACAACTTTTCTATCTAAATTGTGCCATACTTCTATTATAGACAATAAAATGAAAACTGTTTAGTAGATTGACAGAGTTACGTTGAAGCTAATTATCTTAAATGGTGAAATGAAAAATCACCGGCTCGTCACAACAAACTTGAATTTATATTACAATTCTTTTATGCCTCAATGGATTAGGCATTAGTGATCCCAACTTGTTATCGTAATTGATTTTTTCCACATTGAATTGTCAAACATAATCTCTCGTTTTATACTTAACTTTTCGTCCATCAAATTTATTCCCTCTCGCATTATTTTGTGGTATTTATCGCGAACTCTGGACTTTACGCTACCAAACGGTTGCGATACAGTTCACTTTTCTATGCACACTTGGATCGTTTGTTTATCAATTCTTTTATTTTTTTCCCCAACTCAAAATGAGTGTTTTATTCTTTGTACTTGTGACTCGGGTTCATTAATAAAGCCGTGTAATCATTCGAACATTTAATATTAATACTTTCTTTTTATACATACCTTATCTTGTCCGTATGCGTTCAAATCTTTAACACACAATTTTAAGCAACATCATTTACTCGTCCATATTTACTTTCGTTTACATAATAATACACGACACACATCGAAATCAGTCGTACGAAATTCGACCCTTTTCGAGTACAGATGTAATATTAATACTGCAATCAGATAACGATCTGGAAGAGAGAAGTACGAAGAAAAAAAGAAGAAAGAAATAAAAAAAGGGAGTACAAAGTGAGAGGCGATTGGCTTCATGGAAATGAAGTAAAGATACCAATACAAATTGTATATGAGTTTGATTACATTTGGACGTAAAGTAAACATAAACAAGATTGGCGGAGGAGAGCACACGTGGCAACGCCAAGATAAAAGCATATTGGAAGATTATGAAATAAGAAGAGGGAGAATGTGGCGAGCCTTTGTGAGCCTACCGGGCCGACCAATCGGACGTTGATACGTATTGGTGACGTCGGAGGCCTGTCTCTTCGACGTTAAAAAAGAGCCGCGGGAGTACAAATCGTCATTCTTATTCAAACTTGTCCCTTCTGCGGCAAGCAATAACAAGGAAACACGCACGCCGCGCGTCGTTCTTACAATATATTCCGCTTGTTCTCATTTCAAACCGAATCGCTCGGTACTCGCGAGTTCAATTGCCCCGACCGTACCGTCCAAATTCATACATAATTTCCAGACGAAAACCACTCATTTGGTATGCTTCCTTATTATATATTACTTTTTCACTCTAATTTAAAATAAAATAAAATAAAAAAAAAGAAAAGAAAAAACACCTTTGCTCGTCACAGAACATGTGTGCAAGTTTCTTCAGCTTCGATCCTACGTTACTTTTTTCAAATTTTGATGCAATTCTATTCACTCACTACCACAGCCTAGGTACCGGACGGCGTTTCTTACACGTGACACATTGAAGAATCACCTTAAGATTTTTTAATCAAGTTATTTGATATAATATAGTGTGTAATGTGAAATTATTTGTAGACAGATTCGATTACGGGGGAAATGATTCAACGTTTAAAATTTATTTTAAATTTATCTTTTAAAATTAGACTCTAATCGCCAACACTAATGTACTTTTATGTGCCGAATTAACTGTGCGGCCACATGATATATATATATATATCTGCGTGTGTATAGTCTTATCTGCTGTTTTGTTCCATCAATCGCAAAAATGGGGTAATAATAATTCCAAAGTCTATAATAATTCGATTTATTATAATTATTATATATACACACAATATAAACTTGGAAACAACAGTATACATTTGAAGCAACAGTGCGAAGGTTGTTAGTGGAATTAAAATTAATTGAAATGTATTATTACAATAATAATATTATAATTACCGTAATACGCGTCTTGTTTGTGTTGCAAAGAACTTTTATACTCCATTCTCAACTACACATATTAAATTTATATAACGTAACAAAATTAAATCTTGTCAGATAGAGAGAGAGATGTTTTAATTAAATATTATTACTTCATCAGATTTTCGTGAATTGCACTTTGTACTTGCCGACGACACACCTCTTTTTCATAGTTTTCGGATAAAAGTACCACAGAAATGAACGCTCTTTAAGTATGTTAATTTTAATTTCCTTTCATTTCTTAACGTTTCATTGGTCTGGTATTAATGTAATGCGTATTATGCAATATATTTTAATTCTTTTTATTTTATCAATTTGAACTTACATAAGTAAAAATTGTGACGAGTTATTGCTTATTGGTAACTCTAAAAAAAGGTATAATAATACGTAGCTTTTAAATGTCATTTTTTATAAACAAAATACTTAACAGGAAACAATGTCTGCATTAATTCGTATACACTTAATGTTGTAGGCCAATCTTTTCAGATATACATCAGACATATTGTAATACAATATATGATCACGTATAAAGAATTTATGTAAATTTAAATAAAGAATTTCAATATTAGTCTTTTTCACCGCAATATTTATTGCGAATTAAACAATTATTGGTGCGTTTTTTTTTCGAGTGAAACAAACTTTGGTGCACAGTAATATGTAGGTATTTTTGTTTAGAATTTGGAATAGATTAGAAAGTAATTACATATTACACACTAAAATTAATAATTTATGAATTTTCATTGCGTAAATGGGAGTTGAATTATATACAACTAAAAGGAATTAATACTGTCAAGATCAATAAAATTACATCTTCAGACATAAAATAATCATAATAAATAAAATTCAACTGGAATAAATTTTCATCTTCATTTATGCTAATTAACACAGAATTAAATTCATTATGATTGACCTGCAAATACGTCAATGGAAAAAGATAATTCACTTTAATTGTACAATTTTACGTTAGTACATTAGTTAAATGTACAATTTTAAGACAGATATATTGTTTTATTCTTTGTTTGTTTGCTTTGTTAATTGCTATTGTAGTTTTTTTTATTTTTTTTTCGTTATAATTGCCGCTAATATGTGGCACCAGAAAAGATATATTTCAACCTTAAACTCTGTATGTTGTTAATTACTTTCGTTGACCACTTCATTTAAAGCAATACACATATACACACAGAAATATATGATAAACTACGATTTGTGTTAGTAAACTGAATGCATAAGGTATTACTTGTGTTTTGTTATAATTTTACTAAAATTTTGAACAGTAATATGGGATCATTGAAAACATTCGTATTTCGTATTTTGCAATGTACAATTAAATTTTAAATTCCTAAAAAAAAAAGTGTCAACATTCTACAAAATAACATTATTGCAATTTCAGTTCAATTCAATTCTTGGAAAAAAAAACTTTGTACGTATAAATAATATATATATAATTTTAACATTTTATTTCACTTGTCCCAATAGTGTTGGTACATTTTAGAATCTCTTTGTTTTATGAATTCACAAACATCTGCTATAAAAAGTATATTACAATAAAAAATCGTATATATTTTTCTTGGTGTACAATTTAATTTATAATAACAACAACAAACATTTATATTATTTACTGATTTAAAAGTATCCATTTAAAATAATCAAATGAAAATCTGTAATGAAATTTAATTAATTGGTTTTTTAAATTTATTATACAAAAAAAAAAACATTTTTTCTTAATGTTTGTGATATTGAACTTTTATAATTTACTAGTTTATACGCATAATGTGTTTGTTGACAATAACTGTCAGCTGAAATAAATGTTGATTACTATAACAATTAACATAATAATAAATAACACTCATTTTGCTCTTTAAAGAACTAAAAAAATGTTTTTAATTTATGTGACAAACATAATTATGGTTTATAGCGCTATTATTATTTTTTGTCCAAAAAAAAAGTGTTATCAACAAGCTTCTCATACCTGATATTAAAGTAAAATAAAACTCTGGACGTTTAGGGAAAATGGACAATTTTATTACACAATCATCATCTGGATTAAATTACAAGTCCAATGGTCAAAGTTCATTAAACGAACTCCTGGAAATTACACATCAATTTCAATAGCTTATTTGTGATTATTTATAAGATCGCAAACAATGATTAATTTTATTCATTCTCAAGACTGTAGCGCTATCTCAATATCAAGACTTTAAACGATAATAGCTTTTGTAGTTTAATATTTTACACACGTTGTTCTGAAAATCTATTAACGTAAACATAAATAAATGACCGGCGACAAATGAAATTTAATTAAATAAAAAATTTTCAGTAAACCAAAGGTGAATGAAATTTCTTAATAAATAAATAAATTAATTGATTGATTATTTTATACGTACACAGATAAAAAAGAATGTTATAATCTAAAAACCTGTGCTTGTATTCGGAGGTTATTATATTTTTAGAAATCGACTCATGAATATTCAAGTTCTCAATGTTTTGTCGTAAAATTGCAACCTATACATACTTAATTACATACATACATACATACATACATACATACATACATACCGTGCATGATTTTTTAAATGAAAAAAAAAATTCTTTTCTGAAATAAATGATTATATTGAACCCAAAATGGTTCAGAATTTGAAAACATTTCTGACGGAAAAATCACTCTGGTCACTTTTTGTTTATATATACATGTTCATACATAAATTACGTTGAGTAAATTGTTATCGATAATGTTGAGCGCGCGGTGTTTATGTTTTGTCAACTAGATGTCACTTTGTCATAAAACAGTTATTATTAAACAACACGTTATCATCCAAATGTTAAAAATTATTAATTTTTACAGTTATTATATAAATGTTGATATACAACGAGTATGATGGCGAAGTCGTAAATTTTTTAATAAAATATTTTATTGGAAATTAAAATTTGGTATTTTATTTTTCTTTTTTCTTTCAATATGCAATTAAAATAAATAAATACATAAATATTAATATTGGAAATAACAATGAATTTTAATTTGCAGAGATGCCTACCTCTTCAAAAAAAAGTGGTCCTCTTATAGGCGTAATAGATGTTGGTTCTAGAACAGTTAGATTTGTGGTTAGTATGAATATATAAGTGTTTAACAATTAAAACCGAAATAGACTAGAGAAAATGCCAATTGAAATTGATCGTTTGTTTTGAAAATGTTTAGATATTCAGTGCAAGGCATGTAACGGAAGTAGCGTCGCATCAAATTGATATCGAATCTCACAGTCCGCAAGAAGGATGGACAGAGCAAGATCCAATGGAAATTTTATTTGCCATAAAAGCTTGCGTAAAAGATGTAAAAAAGAAACTGGAAAGTATGAATTTAAACATTCACGAGCATATAGTTACAGTTGGAATTACTAATCAGCGTGAAACCACTGTTATTTGGGACTCGGAAACAGGAAAACCTTTGTATAATGCTATTGGTTTGTACAATTTTTGTACAATATATTAAAAAAACAGCCTAAAACAATATTTATCCAAAAAAAGTATAAGTGAGAAATTAATTATATTTTATATAATTGTTGTGTTGTTATAAAATATTTGATATTAATAAATGGAATCTTTTTTATCAATATAATAAAATTGAATTTCAGTATGGTCGGATATTAGAACGGATAGAATAGTAGATGAAATAATAGCCAAATTTCCCGATCAAAGTAAAAATCACTTGAAACCATTATGCGGTCTTCCTGTGAGTCCTTATTTTTCGGCTCTTAAAATTCGATGGCTCAGGGAAAATGTACCAGAAGTTAGAACAGCGATAAGACAGAAAAGGTGTAAAGTAGGAACTATGGATACGTGGATAGTTTGGGTAAATAACTGAATGTTTTTCATTATTTTATGCCTACAAAATATTAATCTATGTAAGTCAATGCGATGTAAATATACTTTATTTGTTTAGAATTTAACAGGCGGTCGAGATGATGGATTGTACATAACAGACGTGACCAATGCATCCAGAACCATGTTAATGAATATTGAAACTTTACAATGGGATCCAACGTTATGTCGGTATTTTAACATACCCATGTCACTTTTACCAGAAATACGCAGTAGTTCTGAAATATATGGCAAAATAAAAATAGGGCCTTTGACTGGTATACCAATTTCAGGGGTAAGTTTACAAATAAATATTAATGTTAAATATTAACGTAATTCAATCACGTTAATTTGACAATAAGCCCCCTCCCCCTCCCCTTGATATGATTATTATCTCGGGATAGAATTTTTTGATTTCTGTTCGTTTGGTAGAGGACCAAACTACATTGAATGCATAAAATACACAAGTTATTTAAAAAGAAAACTTTGTATTTGATTGCATGTTTGTTTTCATGATTTTCTTTTTTATTATTTTAGATCCTTGGGAACCAACAATCGGCCCTCGTTGGACAACATTGTTTACAGCAAGGACAAGCAAAGAATACTTATAGAAGTGGCTGCTTCTTGCTATGTAACACTGGTACAACAGTAAGTCAAATTTTTACCTTGTAAAAATATCATGTACCATAAAAAATAGCAATAATAATAATAATAATAATAATAATAATAATAATAATAATAATATATCTCTTTCTTTTGAATGGTACATGAAATATAATAATATCTCTTTCTTTTGAAATCTCGCTTTGTGAAAAATGCCTATCTATAGGGATAAAATCTGTTTTGAATATAGTATACTTAAATTTGAGTTTGCCATCTATTTTTTGTACATATTGACTAATAAAAATGTTGTTGTAATAATTTTAGCGAGTTTATTCTTCAAGAGGATTAGTTACAACCGTAGCATATCAATTAGGTCCAAATAGTCCTGCAGTTTACGCTCTGGAAGGTTCTGTTGCTGTTGCTGGCAGTGCTTTGAAATGGTTACGCGACAACCTGAAATTAATGAAAGATGTTCATGAAAGTGAACATTTGGCACAAAGTGTCTTCAATACTGGAGATGTTTACTTTGTTCCAGCTTTTACAGGTTTATATGCACCTTACTGGAGAAAAGATGCTAGAGGGTATGCACTCTTCTTTTATGTTAAAACTACAAAAAACAATTGAAAGCATAACAGTAGTATTGTTAATCAAAGTTTATCATTTTGAATAAGTTTTAATTTTTAAGGTTTTTTGATTTTACAATATTTTGGAGAACGATTAAATGCAATTAAATTATAAATACTTTTTACTGTACAAATACAATAAATAACAATCAACAATTAAAAAGCAATTAATTTGTGAATGTATTGTACTGTTCTTTTACTATGAATAACAATTAATGCTTTCATCTATTGTAATATTGTGAAAAACCTAATCACAGAATTGACCTTATTCATTGTTTTTAATCGTCTTGTATAGATTTTTATTTATCATTTTTCGAATACTGAGTTAATAATGAATTGTTTCCAGAATAATATGCGGCATCACGGCATTTACAACGAAACAACACTTAATTCGAGCCACATTAGAAGCAATTTGTTTTCAAACTCGAGATATTTTAGAAGCAATGTATAAAGATTGTGGCTTTAGATTAACGAAGTTACACGCCGATGGAATATTGTCGACGAATAATTTGCTTATGCAGCTGCAAGCAGATTTGTGTGGTACACCAGTATGTAAGTATTTATTTTCAAATTTTGCAAATTTTATATTGCTTTTACATTTAAAAATTGTGTTGCTACATAGGCATCACTTTTGCTACTATTACTGGCCTCTGAGCATATTTTAAGGAATTTAACGTAACTTTTAAACCAGAAAAGCACTATAAGTGTGGAAAATACAAAGAATAGCTGAATGTAATGCAGAATGTTGTTGTTATAATAGTTAGATCAACAATGCCCGACACCACTGCATTAGGAGCAGCGAAAGCAGCAGGGCACGCAGAAGGCATTGGTGTATGGGAACTCGAAGGCGAAGGTATCGAGACTATTCCAAATGATACATTTTTACCCACCAACACGCCAGAAGGTACATCATTTTTTTATAATGCGACACTTTATAAATCAGCTTTTAATGATTTACCTATGACTGTGCTTATTGCTAATGAAACAATTATTCATTTTAGAGAGAGATGTGAGGTATAATAAATGGAAAATGGCTGTGCAAAGAAGCTTAGGTTGGGCAGCAATCAAGATGTCCGATCAAATGACAGGTAACGTCTACAAATCTGAATCTTTAAAGACGAAAAACGTAAACGAAGTCAAAGATGCGTTTTTACGGCTTGCAGTATCTTTTCCTTAATTGCTTGAGACTCTTCATTATTTTGATGTAGTGCACAAACACAAAAACTCTCTGATCAGTATATATAACTGAGAGTCTTTCTGTAATACATTTATAATGTGTGCTCGATTATTTGAATTTGTGCATGAATGTGTGAGTATTAATTTGCGTGTTAATTGTGTCTTCTATCTCCTTTGTAATATATGTATCTTGCATCGACTGTTTTTCACATTTAATCGTTGTGTTGCATGCTTCTATGTGTTAAATAAATTATTTTTTTTTTAATTTATACCTCTTTCCTAATCCTTCTTCGCAACCCCTTAGAGTATTTTAAATTAATTTTTATATAACAAACATACCCTCATTTGTATATATAATATGTCTATATAATACAGCATGTTCAAATCTATCAAAAATATGTCAAACAAAACAATATTTATAGTATCTATTATTGCATAACAATCAAATTTAAATATATTATATTTAGTTTCATTCTAGAACAAAAATAATAATTAACATTATATAATTTTTAAGATCCTGAAAACTTGATACGTCAGTTGATTAAATCATTAAATATATAACATTTTTTAAATTACTTTATGTATAATATTTTATAGATTTTTCATGTCCTTTTTTCACGATATTTAACAGTAAAATTTTCAACTTTGTTTTATTACTATAATAATTTGAAGTAAACAACTAATGGCACTGTTTATTGTAAATATGTTTTATTGTATTTCACTAATAATGCATTCTGTTTCATTTTCTTTTACATTTAATCTTCTGTATGTAGCTTAAACAAAAGATGTTTATGCATAATTAAATCGTAGGGGTGATTCTTTCAATCTGGAAGATATATGCCCTCGACTCTGGATATAACGTCCACTCGGGGGACTGAAACGCTATAGCGAAAGTTGCCCCCACCGCCACCAGTGATACCTTCTCAAATCAAGTTGTTGTCAAGTAGGCGCTCGGTGAAAATCTTTGTTTACCCTATGTATAGCCAGAAACGCTATATTCAGAGTCGAGTATATATCATGAAAATTACATATTGTACAGAAAAATTTGTTGAATAAAAAATTTAATATCTCCAAGGAGGACATCGGTTAAAGCTAAATTGTGTCCACCTTTCTTGTGGATGTAGCGAGTGGAACGAGAAATATGTAGGATTTGTCCGATAATTTCTATCGTATCCGACACAGATGACGTTGTAATCGCAAGATATAAATCAGATAACGATAGTTTGGAAACAGTCGGGTTTTCAAAAAAATACATTTCGAATCAAATGACAGGAAAAAAAAACTTTAAAATCCACGTCTGTCAAGCGCTATAAAAAATAGGGTACCTAATTAAGATTTTAAGCTTGCCACTCTCCCTACCCATAGAGTTTTTCTTTTGTTTTCTGTACAATGTGCTATACTATATACATACACAGAGAGAAAAATGTTGAAAAAATGTAATATTTCTTTGTAATTTGAGGATATAATAGACACTACGAAAAGTAAAATAAATAATTATACAATGTAATTATAAATTGTTAAAGAAATAATGAAAAATCATAATCTTATATTTTTTATGTTATACTTATATATATGTTATAATATATATTATGCAAGTTTTTATTGTACATCGTCCGTTATGTCCTTAAATTACAAGAAAGATTACAATTTTTTCCCAGGGTATATTCCAGATTAAATGAATGACCTTGTATACTTCATTATATTGTTATCATTTCATTGTAAATCAATTAATGTAATCATATTAAATTGTCCCGACTCAAGCTTCTGTATACTTTATTTTTTGCAACATACAATTAAAATATAAATAATGTTTTTTATAAGCATGCTTTATTTTAATATATTAAAATTACAATTTTATAATCAATTGCTCGTCTTCTTTACCTATGCACGTCGACACTCTGAAAATAAAAGAATAGTAATATTAACCATATGAATAGTTAATTTTCCAGATTACTATAAAATTTTAGTAAGGTTACTCCATTTTTAAAATTGACATATCAATTGACATATTGAATCAAGTAGCAAAAACAAATTTGATAATGTGTTTTTGTACGGTAATTGTGTCCGCATTTGGATGATTCATTATGTATTGATGTATCATTTTTATCATTTTTAAAAGGGCTGGCTTTAAAATATTTTCATAGATTAAAGAGTTATATTGGCTGCTTAACGAATAAATATACTTGTTTTGTTTAACGAATATTTGTTAAAGCATATTAATTATTCGGCGATTTAATTAATAATCAATCAAAAACAAGCCAAAGATATGTAAGATATTGTCCGAATATCTCCAGTTGTACATATTTTTTTTCTTTCTAAGAATAACGATTACCTATTAAGTATATTATATTACTTTCAATAAGAAATAAAATTTATATATATATATATATATTTGCGTTGGATTGAATATTTATTTATTTTAAATACTCTTTGTTATTGCAGATGAAAGGTATCGAGTATTGGCTTCAATTCCAGCGAGTTGGTTCGTTATGACGAGTTTTCTTCTTCTACGATTGAGTTATTATTTCAAAAACCGGTAACAGATCGTACAAATTTCATATTATAATGTATAATAAAAATGTGTGCCAGGTAGCTCAACCTAGCTTGTTAAAGAAAATGTATAAAACAAACAATCCATGTCAGTATTTAATTATAAGAACATTTATAGTAATTTATAGAGATTTATTCAATCCGTTTATTTCCATCATGTTCCTAATTATTAAATTAGCATTTATATTAATAATAATTTAATTAAATTAAGAGAACAAATATTATTCGTAAAATGAAAAGTTGGACTTGGAATTCTCTCTATATCTGTTAAATAGCGGATTTAATTGCAAAAATTTGCATTTTATTGCCAAGTTGGACATAATTCAAAAATTTAAAAAATTAGTAGAAGCTAATCTCCTTTCTTAATTATTAAAAGATGATTTGTGAAGTTGATTTGATGAAATATTAATTATTGAATATAAATAATATGTAATAATTGTAAAAAAGAAAGTCGATATCGCAAGTCATTTTTAACATTTTTGCAGTCTTAAATGCAAAATATTTGAAAACTGTTTTTTAAAATAAGTTTAAAAAATTATTTTAAAAATTTGAACAAGTTAGTCTTTTAATTTAATTGCAAAAGTAATTATACATAAGTAGACGGAATAATTGCTGTTAAAACTGGCATACCTGGGTGTGCGTCTGTTACAATAAATATTGCGGACAATATTTGTGAGGTGACAGTGACAGTGTGATAAGAAAGTGATGATAGGTCAGTCAGGAAAGAATTGAAGGGCATACTTGTTATTTATATTAAAGAGTTAGGGATAAGTGTTGCCACTTTAACGAGGTAGCATACGATTTGGAGCGTCATTAAGTGCATGTAAGTGCAGAAAAGTTGATGCTACGAATGGCTGCTACTCTTAAATCTAGGTTCCTTTTACGTTAGGCTATAGTACATCTGCTAGTGTGCTATACTTTTAGTGTATAAAATTCTTTTTCTGTATATTGTTGTACAGTATCCAGAGTTTGTTGACTGCAGTCAGTCAAGTTTTGTGCTGAACAAGTTATTCATTTTTATACTATGTATTTATATTTGTAATATTAAGAAATGTTCCATTTACTCATCCTCGCAAAGTATAAATTATTTTTCAAGTAATTAATTAATAAACGCTATATCACAGGTCAGCATCATGTAGTCAACAAAATCTCAGAACAGTATTTTAATTACATATTTAATAAAATGCTCAATTTCTTTGTTACTATCAAAGATAAATAAATAATGGAAAGCCTTGACATGGAATTATTAACTTGATTATATTTATTACCTTCCTTTTAACAATTTATTTATTAAACCTGCATTTTTATTTATTTACAGAAAATTGAATATGTTTAAATAATTATTATTAATAATTATTAATTTATCAAGACCACATTTACCTGACGAGCATCAGAACATATAAACCCTCCTTATGGAAAAGAATGCTAAAAACTGCTAAAATTGTGAATTTTTACCATTTGTCAGCTTTATTTTTCACTACATTATTTTCCAAGGGAAATATATATTAAAGCATAAAGATATAAAGTTGACGATAAATAAAGTATGGCATATAAGTTTATACGTTTATTGCCTATACTTTTCTTTCTTTTTTTTTGTTACATATTTTAGTATTTTATTTTTAATAAGGGTGAAGCGTGAATTGGATTGCTAACAGATGGGTGGTTGAACATTCGCGGTTGAACAAAGAGACGCGAATAATTAAAATTACAAAAAGATTAAAGAACTAAAATCGTAATTATACAAAAAATTAATGCTTATATTTAATCATACTCCCGAGCGACATAGAATACATTAGTGTATATGACCACGATAGTGTGTATGGCAAACAATTCGAAATATAAAACTGCTTAAAAAAAAACTAAAAAAGGCGGGAGAAAAAGATGAATGCAATGCTGGCATCTATCGGTAAGGAGGCGTAAATGAAGAAATGCCGAGGTCGCGCACAGTCGCGCACGCGCGATAACTATCTGTGTGTCGAGGATGCATGCATGAACGATAGCCAGTGATTAGTGACTAGTGTAGTACAGTCAGAGTGTAGTAGTCGGTATTCGGTAGTGAGTGGTAGTGAGTTGTGTGGCTGCTGATAACTGTCCAAGTTGCATTTCTTTTAAATGTCGATTATTTAGCGATTCGGCAATCGAGCATTCGATCGGGATTTTGTAACAAATCCAGGTGGTGGCCGTGTTAGCGAGCGCTTTAAAAGCCACGGCCAAAACAAACGGAGTGGCCACGTAAATTTCGTTACACTCGGCGAACGTTGATCGTTCGGTTGGCGGCCCGGTTGTCCCGGTTGTCCCGGTTGTCCCGATTGGCCCGGCTGGGGCCCGGTGAATGAAGTCCGACTGGACTGCTTTGCGATTGGCATTTCGCTCCTCGACTACTAAATTCGACTGTATTAGGGCAACTCCGACGAGATGCCCTAATAAATGGCCACTAGAGATACGCGCGCGCGCGCGCTCGCGACCTGCTTAATAAGCGTGGCTGCCATCCGCACGCTTATTTATCCACTCGTTCTGTTGTTCGCGGGCTTTCTTCTTCATTGCCAATTGTAGTTTGGCAATAGTGATACCGTGGGAATTGGCATAGCTCGGGACTCGCGCCGGCACCAGGCCTCGCTCAGCATGTCGTCCTCGGGCCATAGCAGCCGCGGCACCAGCAGAACCGTCCACATTGGTTCCATCTTTCAAAAGGTCCTCTCTTCTCTTTCCCACTTCTTTTTTTTTTTTTTTCTTTTCTTTTCTCTTCTCTTCTTTTCTTTCCTTTCCTTTCCTTTTCTTTCATTTCAATTCTCTCTATGTCCCCTTATTGTTTGTCATATTCTTAGACAAGCACGCTTTTCACTTCATCTTACCAACAAACTTTTATTTTGATTACAATTTCCACGAATGTGTCACTGTCATCTGTTGCATGTGTGTGTTGACGTTTCAGTTATTTGTGTTCCCCCTCCCCCCACCCCTCTCCCATATTGTCATATATTCTTTGATTATTTAACATAAAGATTGTTGTCTTTCAAACAGTTCAAAAGTTTTATTATATTTCATATGAATTTACTGGAATAATGTATCATTTTAGCGGGTATACATGACACCTTGCTCTAAATTGTTATTAAATATGACATTTCTAATTTCCGTTTAATAAACTTGTATAATATTTTATTGTAATTTAAAGTCTGGGTCCTTTTTTGTACATTAATGTACACATTTTTATATACCAATTTGTTAATATTAATGTTAAACAATATTAAACTAATATAGTTAATTATATTTTTTGTCATTTTAATTATTTAACAAAATAAGTATCATATATTTAAAGTATGCAACATAATTTTGCTTATACACAAAACTATAATTTAGTATAATTTAATAGTTGTGCCTTAGTGAATAATATCCAATTTTTATACAATATGTGATGTACAACTATATTAAAGTTCATAACAAAAAAGTATTCTAAATTTTGAAGACAAGTTTGGTTATTTGTTACATTGTTTCATGTGCACATATACATATATATATTACAGAAATCATATTGGCATAGGTTATTGTTGTTATTGTTAGTAGAATCTTATATAAAACTTATTAGAGTATAATAATGTAAAATATAATATGTACTGACAACAATTAAACAACAGCTGATGTTAAAGAGGTTAAGCCATTAAAGATCTAAATGGACAAGGGTAATAATAGTATGATAGATAAAGTTAAAACATCATTTATATACAAATTAATAATTGTACAGTTAAAATAGCATTATTTACTTTTAATTTCTTAAATAAATTATACAATAATCAAATTAGTTTTCAATTAATTTCAGTCAATATAAAATTAAAATGTTCTTTGCAATTAATTTCTCATAAGTATTGTACATATTTTGAATAATTAAAGTACATTTAAAATTATAATTATCAATACAAGAATAAGGATAAAATAATAATCTGAAGCATAAATTAAAACAGGAAATGATTTTTTGATGTTATTAGTACAATCTGTATTATATTTGACTGAGACAAAAATTTCTTGTTCAAGTATATGTCTCTATCTTTTTATTTTAGTATAACCAAGTATAATAATAAATTCAACTTTTTCATTCATTTGCATCAGATATGCATATAAATTCAATAACATGATTGTATTTGTCATACATAAAATAAACAAGCTGCATTTATTGATATGTAATAATAAATAAATTATATAAATTATAGTTGCAAGGACGCTTTGCGGATGCGATGACACCACCCAAGCTGTCAACTGATAAGCGGATGTTGGACAAGACCTGGAAATTAATGGATAAGGTTGTAAAGTTGTGCCAGCACCAGAGAATGAACCTAAAAAATTCTCCACCATTCATTTTGGACATTTTGCCGGACACGTATCAGCGGCTGAGATTAATATATAGCAAATACGAGGACCGTATGCACGTGTTGCACAGCAATGAACACTTTTGTGTTTTCATCAACAATCTTATGCGCAAGTGTAAGCAAGCGATCAAATTATTTAAAGAAGGCAAGGAGAAGATGTTTGACGAAACATCACATTACCGAAGAAACCTTACAAAACTTAGCCTTGTATTCAGTCACATGCTTTCCGAGCTAAAGGCTATTTTCCCAAATGGCGTTTTTGCTGGTGATCAATTTCGTATCACTAAATCGGACGCTGCTGAATTTTGGAAGGAACGATTTGGAAATAGGTAAGTCAACATTTGCCATTTTTCTAATTACTAATAACAATATACAAATGAATCTTCATTTGAAAAAAGAAAAAAAAGAAAACACCACTGAAAATTGCCACTGTGCCTAGCACAGTAAAAATTATGGTCAAACTAACCAAAATTTTTTTACTTTTTACTTTGCTGGCACGGTCATTTTTCATATATCATACAAACGGCTTCACTTAAAGCTTCCAGGACTGTCATTCTTGATGGTTTTTTTATTTCAGTGTGTCATTATGAGTACTAAGCATAGAGATTTGTTGAAATTTTTATATATAAATATTATGATTTGCAATGTACACAAATGATAAATAATATTAAACACTTTACAATTGGTTAACGTAAAATTTAATTTATATACTTTATATTTATTTAAACATATAAATCAAAGTTCATCTAATGCTGCTCTTGGGAACCAATGGCCATTAAAATCATTTACTCAATGGTGTTTTTTGAGTCATTTCAAGAATATGCGGTACTTACATGACCATAAATTACACAGACAGGCCTAAAATTAATAGAATCATTGTTAAAACTGTAAAAATAGTTGATAGTAATTGCTTGTAAAGTTCAAACTATGTATGATTTGTAAATCTATAATATAATCATCATACAAAAACTTTACACAAGACTGAAAACATTAACATAATAAGAATTTTAAACTACAAGTGTTTACACAAAGTTAAACGTGTTATAATAGCATACAAAATTCAAAATCACATTGCACATTTCACCGTGTAAACAAACGCTGCGTACATATTTACATATATTATATAATATAAACAATTACTTTGCAAATGTTGCCCATAACCAGTTGTTTACTCCACACAAAATGAAATTTACTTGGGGTTACCTATACATTAACAAAAATATAGTTTTGGAAAGACTTATTAAATTTGTCGAGTATTTGACTTAATTTACTAATATGCAGACAAATGGTATATATTTTTCTTGGAATACTACTGTTATAATAACAGAAAATGCTTTAATATTGTCCGAAAAGCATGACCTCATTATGCATGGGCATTTTAAAGGAGTTTTTAAAGAAAAGAGCATATCTGAATAGTATAATGTAAAAACAGTAGGTCAAGGAAAAGCTAAGTCACATTGTCATTGGGGCCAACGATGATCATACGTTTTCTTCCATGTGGCAAATGTGTCAGAATTAGGATAACAAGTCTGGATGTTTATACTAACCAAGTACATCATTCATAAACAGTAATTTACAATTTATTGTGCTTTTATGTACGAGTTCAATGAAAGGTGTATTTCGGTATTTTTAATTTATAGTTAAGAAATTGACAAAGATAAGATTATTTTGTATTAAAAGTAAAACTATTTCGAAGAAATGTAATAGAATTGAATTAAAATAATGATAATACAGATCAAGTAAACTTGATTGTGATATTTGAATACGCAAAGTGCAAGTGTATAAAAATATGATTTGGAAAGCAAGTGAACGATTCATTGAGACAAGGTTTTACACAAACGTTCATGTATGCTAGTTCATTGACAAAATATCTCTCCCTCCCGAACTCGTTGCTTAGTTAAGCTCACATCCGGACGTGAACTGAAACGGAAGGAAGGGGATGTGACGTCATGATTGAGGCGGATTAAACACGACTTACCCGTGGACTATCAATGATATGCATAAAAAAAAATATTTTTATTTTTCCATAAATTTTATATCTCTTGTACTTGTCATACTTGAAGAAGATGTAAAATGAAATGCAAATTTAAATAATTATGAAAGATTCTAATAGGGATTAAAATAAATAACAAAGTCTGTTCAAAGGTATTGGGGATGGAAATGGATTTGAAAAATATCAAGTATTGAAATATGCTTCGTTGGTGAAGCAGGTTGTTGAATATTAGGGAAACTGCAATGAAAAGTGAAAAGCTTGCATAGCAACTGCTACAATATGAGTCGTGTTCAGCTCTCGCGGAGTTTGTGCTCGAGGCTCTTCAGAAAAGTGTCTAGATGGAATCGTACATAGGTGTATAATAGGTAGAAAAGTCTCGCAGACATCCTACAGAAATCGCTTGACCTTATTCCATTTTTCATTTTCATAATTCTCAATAATGCCCAAATTTCATTCATTGTCCGATTTAAAATAATCAGTCGTGTTCATCCATTTTGGTCAATCGATACATTTTTACAGTCTTCAACATCAATAACAACTTTTACTATTTAGTATTATTATTATTACGACTACGTTACTGTGTTAAATTAAACATTAACATTAGTTTTAGAAATGGATTTAATTTGTTGCACTTTGTGTCAACAAACTGTTGAGATTATTATATTATTCACATCTCATGGATCGTTTACATTCAAGTTAATTAAAACTCATCTCTAACGTCCTTGAAATTAACATGGTTTGTTTGTCTTTTAACATATGTGTACCAATGCACATCTGATACTGCTTGTTGACCTTTCCCTGTGTTTACATCAATGACATTCATAATCAAAAAATTAATTAAGTGATTCCTAGAGCATTGTCATTCGTGAAATTGTACATTTTAACTTTGATGCTGCTCTTTTAATACTCGGAAATATCAATTTTAATTCTCACTTTCCAATTTATTATGATCGGTGAAATAAAAAAATTAAGCAATTCAAGTTGAAAATTAAATAATTGATACGTCGTGAAATGTCGGCAATTAGTTTAGGATAGCTAAAAACGTATAAAGAATCATCTTTTATATTTCACTGTTACTTTTACTTATTGATAAATGTATTTATATTTGAAAAGTATTTCTTATTTATTTCATTAATGGGTTGTTTATAAAATAATGACAAAACAACAACAACAATAAAACGTTATTGAGTTTGGTTTTTTGTCAAGTACACGTTAAGGTGAAAATTGTGTCATGTATGTTGAATGATACTCTTTCTTTCGTGTAAAATCACAAAACACGCAATGTCAGCAAATATAAATGAAAATCAGCGCGCATCTATGAATGGAGGCGGTTGGATCCAACCGGCAAGCAAGGACAAACTAATTATAGCAACAGAATAATCTCTGACATGAAATATATATTTATATATATATATATATATTTACACGTATTCATAAACATTTCTGCATCAAGTGTACAAATATTATTGAATATATAAAGAATAAAAATAATGATAATTAATAAGTCAATCTTGATTTGAATGTAAAAGCAGTATTTCTTTTAAGAATGTTATGCAGTTAAATGTACTAGAGAATAATGAAATTAAAAACTTACCATTGATGAAATGATTTAATTGAATTCAAGTTGAAAATTTTTGACTAATTTGAATATTACAAACGTTGGCATGTATTTAATTTAAAGGTAAATAATTTTATATACAACATCATTTTCCAATTATTTATTTATTTTATTACAATCATAGCAATTTAATATAAAATGTATTCGTGAAATGAATTTTAATCTAAGTATATCTAAGGTATACGTGTACTAAACTTATAACTAGTTCACAATTTAAAAGCTGATTCGTTAAATTTAAAATGTTTCCATATTCCACGTTGATTTTAAAGTAAAATATATTTTAATTTTAAGTGAGTACTTTTATACTATTAAACAAATAAGATAACGTATTTAAGTAACTGATTAAAAATTGTTTGCGTATCATTAACTTTGAATTTTTGAACGCATTTAAAAATATTTTTCAAGGTTACTCTCAAGTTTATGAGGTTCCACATTAGGGCCGTGTCTTTCCACTACCTTTCCTTCTTTATCCACAATAAATTTAGTAAAATTCCACTTGATGAAATTGCCAATAAGACCACCTTGCTCTTTTTTCATGTATTTCCACAAGGGATGAGTGTTCTCCCCATTGACATCAATTTTCTCAAACAAATCAAATTTCACCTGGAAATTATTTATTCACATTTTTATATTCATGGTTTGATCGGTAGTAAGCTTTAATCTCGCGAGGAATGAATAACTAAGAATTTTTACTGCTTACCTTTCTTTTTTCGGCAAAACTGCATATTTCATCACTGCCACCAGGCTCTTGTCCATTAAATTGGTTGCATGGAAATGCTAATATACGCAAACCTGCATTTAAAGAGAAATATAATAGAATAAAATATTATTACATAGAAACATTAAATTGAAAGTAATGATATTTACCTTTAGATTCCCACTTCTCATACAACTCATTTAGTTCTTTATAATTAACATCTGTAAGACCACATTTTGAAGCTACATTTACAATCAAAAGAACGTGCCCTTTGTACCTGCAATTAATTCATATTATTATAGATTTCACTTTTTCAGTTTCAACATTTTATGACAAAAAACTAGTAATTGTAAATTGTATATATAATTTTTATTTGTTGAACAAGTATAAGATGTAAAAATAAAGAAAATTATTTAGTTATATTTAAAAGAAAATATAACTAATCATTATGCAAAACATATGTTCAAAATTGAACAAATTTGAAAAAAAAATATGAATATGCAAAATGGTTTTTCTGGACAAATATAATTTATAATGTTATACTACACCGAAGATAAAAGGTGCAGTAAAATTCCAGTATTAATCGCTATTGGAATTTTCTTATTGTGTGGGAAAACCCAGTTCTATGTGAGAATTCATTGTATTTCAAACCATGTAAACATGGTTATATCTTACTTGGATAAAGGCACTTCTTCTCCTCTGATAGATTTGGCAGTAAAATCATATACTGACGTAGCAGATTTATAATCTTGGTTTCCACTCATGACTGCAATAAAGTGAACTTGGATTTAGATATTTATCAAACAGTTTAAATCGTTTTTGTTACTTTTAATTGAAAGTTTTGTTATAAAAGTTTTTTTTTTCAATTTTATTTTAATTCTTATCATTGCTTCCATATTGTTTACTACGAATATGTGTTAAATTGGAAAAGACACGGAAATATTTGCTTTTATGTTAAATATAATTAGTTTTATTGATGGGGTAGGTATTAGTTTCAAGCAAACATGAAAATACATACAAAACATCACAAATTTTCGCAATCGGGACATTATAGCATGGTACGTGCCTGAGAAATTTCGTATGAATTGCATTCCCCCTGGGATCAAGGGTCTGATTATACTCATTGTTTTGACCCTGAAAAATTCTCATACTAAATATTGATATAAAGCAAAATTAAAAACAAATGTGTTTATTTGAAACAATAATAGAGTCAGCTTGGCATTTCTCAGTTTCTTTTTTCTAATATACTACGCTCTTATCGTGATTTATATTTTATTTAATTCAAAAGTAAATTATTTTAACGTTAATTAAAACTACCAAAAAGATTAAAATAATTGAGAAAAAAGTCGAATTTAATGAAATTTCACTTGTAAAATTATAGGCTGGTATTTATGAGTGAAAGGACCATGTACTGCCATCTAGCAGTACCACACAAAATTATAACTGTTTGAGTTGAGTTAGATCGATGTTTTTTGCTCGGAATTTTCCACGTTGCATAAATGACGATCATGATGCACATTTAAACTAATGTTGTTATTATCAGAAAGTGTGATACTGCAATTCCCGGCACATTTACTTGATTGAAGTAATGAAAAACTCGCAACACAATTATTGTAACGTGGGACTTGTCAGCACTTGGCACTTGATGATGATACAACAAATAAAATCTTTCCTTTTTGCGATATATTCAACAAATTTGACATTAGTTTTATCAAAATATAACAGCGAACTTTAGCAAAAATGAGTTCAATAACAGCCAAGTTTTGTTACGAATCAAAAAAGTATCAGTAAATAAAATAATCCATAATTATTTTTTATACAACGAAATAGTTTTTTTTTTCTTTGCAACTTCTAAAAGGCGAGTGTCATCATTCATACGTTCATTCATAATCGGCCGATATTTGTCGATAATAAAAGGAAGTATGCACCGCTACGAGTGACGCTGCCAATTGCTACGACTTAATTGTCACGAATTTGATCGGTTGGTTAATTAATTAAGAAACTCACTAAATGTAATTGCGTCACAATTGCGTATTCGAAATGTTTGTTGTTTTCACGAGCTCTGCACCGGCTTGGCCTACGCAGTAAATTGAACTGTGGAACACTGGAACGTGAGCTGCTTGGAGCAGTGATGCCAATGAGGGACGTTTTCTAAGTAGTAGTGTATACGTGTGCAATCGTATTCGAGTATCTTCGGCGGCGCTCGTTCGAAATCGCC
>JABFPN010001219.1:0-31595 GCA_022817305.1 Leptoteleia sp. ZL-2020
ATAGAACTGTATGCATTACATATACTTAGTTTTTCCATAAATTATTACAGTTACACCTACAGAGTACATATAGGTTCAATACCCCAGAATTTATTGATAAATATACTATTTCATTTTTCTCAGTGTAATAACTGAGAATGAAGTTATAATAATCAGTATTATAAGCAATCTAACTATGTAATTAATATAGGAAAGATAACTATTTATAGATAATTTTCGAGATTAGTGTTTGTTTCTGGTTGCATCGATAAGATTCTCCTGAATGAATTTAATTAAAAATTTATAAGTCTTACTGCGTCGATTTTTGGTATAATGTCAAACTGGTAAACTTTTTATTAAAAACTGAAATTTTTTTCTTGCTGTGTACTAAGGTTAAGTATCAACTTTAGTGTCAATAACTATTTCAGTACACGGAGAGAAAAGATTAATAAAAATTACTGACATTGTTGGTAAACTGATCATATACTTGCAAGAATTGAAAAATTACTATCCTAAGTTAGTAAAAAGTGTCAGCTTTCTAAGAATCATTTTCAACAAATTGATATATTTTACTAACTTAAGATTGTAATTTTTCAAGTTTTGCCAATATATAACCAGTTTACTAAGAATGTCAGTAAATTTTATTAATCTTTTCTCTCCGTGTATATAATAAAATAGATATATAGTATATATATAACAGATATATAATATAACTGTTGTAATATAAGTATTAAAACTATGAATTTGGATTTCAGTAACTGTTCATATGCGGTGATAGTAACTATATTGTATAGCCTATACTTAAAATCACTATATATTATAGTTACACACAGTGATCCAATAAAGTCAAAATAACTACGGTTTTATGTGAAATAAAATATTATCTCAGTTAAATTAACCATATCGTTATTGCTAGATATAATTAATAATTTTATGAAAAAAAAAATAATTATGAAAACTAACCATACAGTCCTGATTATGTTTTACTAATTTGTTCCGGATTCGTTGTTTCACATTCGTAGCGACGTCTCAACGTGAAGTTATTTAATTTAATGAAGTCGAATACATCAAGACGATAAACGATTGACCACGACGCGTCTCACAAATTGATATTGTAAATTGTAGGGGGAGGGGGAGAGTAAAAAAAAGAATGAAGTGGATTCAAAGGCGGCGAGTTAATATTCCTTTTGAAAGTGTGAAGAGGTGTGTCAAAGGGTATAATTAATGACGGACGATGTCAAAAGTTTCCCTTTCCACTCGGAATGAACTGTGACTTTTGACTCCACGGCAGCTCACTTTCGCCTCGATAATTCAGCCTCGCTTTATTCCATTTCCACCGGAGGAATCTCTCTTTCTCATCGTGACCCTGTTCTAATCGACCGTGAATAGAGAGGGAGATCGTAAACAATTTTCGCGACTGCATTGGCGTCCCGCGAAAATGAAAACGAAACTATTCATTGTTCGCTACCGCGGCGAAACAATGGAGCGTTGCAAAGTGGCGATTTTTTTTTCCTTCTTTTTTTTCAATTTGCATTTTGCGTCACGGTTAACAGCCGAAAATAAGAACAAACGTGTCCGCGGTATTTGATGTACGATAAAGCGTAGGGTACCGTTTAATTCGTGTCCGTTGGACTGGTTGTAATGAATATTGCCAGTAGTCGTACGTGACTGGGAATAACCCGTCGCCATAAGAGGTGTATTTCATCACACACGCGCGACTATATATAAAGTCCTAATTAAATTCGCGCACCGTTACGCCGCCGATTCGTGTCCGACAATTCAATGTCCACGAAACAATGCACCCGATGGCAGATTGAAGACATAATAAATTTCAATCCCAAAGCAATCAACTCGCGTAAACGGAATGGGTTAATTTGCCGTATTTGTTTGTTAACGAAAGTACCGATTACTTTTTTGTGAGAAACGTATAATTAATGTAAAAAAAAAACTTGAATCAATGCCATTTTAGCCTAAGCTTCACGGAAAATAATTTTCGGCTATTACAAGTAAAAATTTGGTCAATGCAGCTAGAAAATTTAGTTAGTATAATTACAAGTAAACACTATGGTCGAATCAGCAAAAAGAATTTAGTCCCGCCAATAGTGTTTAATTAGAAAAAAATGTTTGGTTGATTTAGCAATACACTGAGAGAAAAAAATATTAATTTTTATAAAAAGTTTACTAGTTTGGCATTATACTTGTAGAATATCATTATATGGCAAACTAAATTATGAAAATTTATTAAAACAGTTTATTAAAAATTGTTATTCCATATAGTTTTGTACAATATGACATTCTGTCTTATGAACGGCATAGGTTAGAGACACTGAATAGTGACACCTAATGGACAAAAGATGTAATAAACAGTTTGTCAAAAATTAGAATTCAGTTTATTAAAATTGGAAACCTCTTGGTTTCTAATTTTTAATATTCTTTTTTCTCCGTGTCTTTCTTAAGAAAACATGCTAGTCGGTTATACGCAAATTTACGCTCAGTCAAATTTGTATAGGTGTTTTGAGTAAATGATTTTGTCAATCTGGACAGAATTTCCGCGTTTATTTGACCAGAAGTTCGTAACCATATAAGTTTATCTACTATGTCTAAACCATTATTTTGCGTGTTTATTTCTCCCTTGTGTTGATTATTAAATAATTGTTTAATAATTAAATATTTCCCGCACAACTTTAATTTCACATTTTTTATTCGACTTTTCGAGGACAATTAAATCAGTAACGTTGTTTTTTTTATTACAGCAACGGTGGCGATAGCTAGTACCGTGCAAATCGAGTGTGCCAGTGAGTCGATAATCGTGCACATTTCGACGGAAGGAAACACTGATTTCCACGGCCTGGTGTATCCGAGGGGACTGTCAAAGAACAGCTCCTGCCTGCAGGAATACAGGAGTCAACCGGCTCCAATAACATACAATCTTCCTTTGAGATCGTGCAACACTATGCCCACCGAACTGGTGAGTTACTCCTGTTACAATCCCCCGATTTAATATATACCATTAATTTGAATATTCCTATCCGAACGTTATTCGCAGCGCAGATTAATCTAACTTACGGAACATCGCTATTACTTTTTATATTTATGCTGTACCGTTATAAAAAATCCTTTTTGTGATCTTACAAAAGCCACTTTGCATACATACATATATATATGCAAAGAGAATAGTTGCCCGTTAACATCACTTAGAAAAAAGAAGTCTGAAACCAATACTATTTTGTCCTAGGATTTCAAATTTTTTTCGTCTCAATAAAAAAAAGTCTGAATGTTGAAGTATTAATTTCAAGTTCCAAGATGTCTTACGGTAAATCTTATTCAAACCAGTTGCTGTCTTATTATATATAATTAAAATATTTGATTTAAAAATTGAATCTTAAAAAATATTATCATAATTTTAGACTTGTTTTAAGTCTTACGATAAGAATCTAATTCATTAAGTTCAAATTTAATATTACTATACCTTATAACAAGACTGACGTAAAATCATTTCGTAAATCATTATTAAGTATCAAAGTATTGGTAAACGTCCTACAATTTTTTTACACTATACAGTAATAAATATTATAAATCTTGTACTCCTTCAACTGTCAATTTATTAAAATACCACAACAAAATTTCCACGTCAACCTTGTTACATACTACAGTAATTTTTGTTGCAACTTCTTTCTGCGTGCAGTTTTAAATACAAACTTTGTCAGGCAACCCACGAGACAAAGCTGGAGAAATAATCGCAGAAATATTTCCGCAATTAAACGAGGCCGTGATTTCAATCGAACGACACCAGCGGTATTGAAATACGTGGCCGATCACAAGTAGCTCGGTTGATTTGCTCGAGTCGTTTTCATCGGTGCCCAGCGGATCGGATAGAGTCGGCAAAGGTCGTTGCCATTTGAATTAAAATGAAATCGGCGAGCGCGTTGATCGAGCCGCCGAGCGACAGCGGACGTCGAGACGGTAAGATGTGAAAAGTTCGATTTACGCATCGCCGCGTTTGATTATGCACCTGGCCAATGCGCGCGCGTCTCGACCGATCGCGGCAGTATCGCGTAAGGAAAGTCTCGCGCGTAGACCATGTGTATCGGCGCGATTGCTTCCTCGCTATACCATAACTGGACCGTTATGTGACCGAACCTAGCTCCTTATTTGAGCGCGGCAAACTGCGTACCGGCCGTGTAAAACACAAGGCTAACCGCCCCTAAGAAAACTTGGCATTCCAGCTCGGAAGCTCGCCGACGAAGAGCGACGAAAAAAAAAATCGGCCAATTCGCGTGCCCAACCGTTGAAAAATGGTCGCCCGTTAGAGGAGGTGATTTAATTAAACGTAACCCTCCCCCCTCCCCTTCCTTCCGACGGGTGATTGGCGTCGCCGGGGCTTCCCCTTTAATTGAAAAGTAATTCGTTATTTATGGGATACGAACTCGGGCTTGGTTTGCCTTCTTTTTTTTGGGGGATTTTTTTTTTCATTGCCGTCGGTAATAATCATCGTCGGTCAGCATTCGCAATCTTCATTGATCAATCTCAATTTTGTTTATTTTTCCGGCGCTGTTCGAGGCATTATCGTAAATAAAGTATAACGCATGTGACCGGTTTGTTCGGCGTGATGCACCGTTCAATCAAGTAGCGCACTCATCAACGGTATGGCTGTCATCAGCGTCATTGTCAATGCCGCTCGAGATCCGAGATAAGTCCGATTCAATCGCGTTCGGCTCGAACGGAAAAAGGAAGAAAGAAAGGAAATAAGGTGGTTCTTCAATGCGTGTCAAAAACTTTGTCCAGTGCCCAGGCTTAAGTACACTAAGAAACAAAAATAATTATGATAACTAAGTCTATATGGTTAGTTATCGTGATAACCATAAAATTATTAGTTAAATGTTTCGAAGTGGATATGGTTAATTTAACTAATATAATATTTTGTTTAGCCAAGGCATGTATCATATAGAGTATGGTATGTACCATACAATATCATATGGTACATCGTATATACCATACACTATCATAGTGTATGTCGTATATACAATACAGGATTACATGGTATATTGTATATACTATACAATATCATATGGTACATCGTATATACCATACACTATAATAGGGTATGTCGTATATACCACACTGTAAAAAATGCTATGCTGAATTAAGTAAAATCGAGTTGAATCAACTCGTTTTCTGAGTCAAATACGATCAAGCTTATTTATAATTTGACATAGCTCATTTTATTAATACAAATATAATATCTTTTGAGTTTAATTAACTCTATGTATACTTGGTAAGGAAAAATATTTTATTTAATAATTTTATAACAAAATGTTTTCATAATTTCTCCTTGGCTAGGATTTGAACTCAGTAGGTACATATTCTAACATAGAGTTAAAACTTAAACCACTGCGCCATCGTCAATGTTTTGTAACGTGTGATATGCACCGATTGTCACTTCACTAATTTCAATTATTCAATTTGAATATCGAGTAAATTCAACTATATAAATATGGGAGATTTAACTCGAATATGGTTGTTTCAAGTATGCCTTCATCAACTCTACCATAGAGTTGGAAGCAATCAAAAATTTTTTTTTTCAGTGCATACAGTATTACATGGTATATTGTATATACTGTACAATATAGTTAATGTAACCCTAGAATCGTCTGATATACTTTATTTCTCAAAATGTAATTTTTATTTTGCAAATTTACTAAATATATCGCGGTACAAAAAGAAACGTGACAGCAGACGAATATCAAAAAATGATAATTAATAAAAAAATTAAGTTAGATTTTGACAAATAAAGCATACCCAACGATTTTCTCATTTTTACATTACATCCCATTAAATTTTGATGCAATTCTGACGACTACTTAAGCTCGGGCACTGGACGGCGTTTTTGATATGCAAACGCACCGAAGAATCACCTCAAGTGTATTATTGACTGCAGGTGGCGCTTCTGTGCAGGACTCGACACCGCGACTTTCTCGAGGTCGAGATTGAATGAGTAATTTGTTTCGATCCCCGAGTAATTGGTAATCAGCGACGCACGATGATTACGAGGCGCGCGATCGGGATCGGATACGGGAAAACGGACGCCAGGGCAATTACCGTTTATTGTTTGCCGGCGAAACGTGTTAATACGTTATTAATTGCGTTATTCTAATATCGGATTACACGGTTGACAATAATTGGAAGCTACGTCGCCGATAAGATCGAAAATTGCGGTAGGTATTGACGTATCAAAATTGGACGAGATCCGTGGCAATCCGGGCGGTGTTTTGTTACCTGAGCGAAACAAATTGGCTGGAATTTGCGCGGCCTGGAACGAGGATTTCTCCGCTTTGAATAAAATTTTAATTGCTTTCATTAAATTTTCGCGAGGCACACCGCTGGGTCGTGGCCAACGCGTTGGCAATCTGGTGGGATTTCAACGCTCGGACGGTAATGACTGCGGGACTCGGTAACGCGCGGCATTAATGAGAGAAGTCGGTAGAATGTCAAAATTGCGGAGAGAGCACGCGCGATGATTGGTGAAAACTGTTTGAATCCGACTGAAGCTATTATGGAGAAGTGCAAGGTCTAATTGTAACAGTACTGATTGTGCTCGAGATACAATTTTGCAAATGAACCTGCCGAGATGGCTTTCCATCCGGACGCTTCAAAAAAGAAACACGTAGAATAATCGTGGAGAAACTATTTTTGTTTTATGAAATGAAATTTCATTAAATGTACGTAATACAAAATAGTATTACAAAATAGTTACTTATTTCCTATTTTCAAAATAAACCAAGGGTATTAATATATTTAAAAGAAAAAGTAGTTTGATAAACAGTAATTGAAGTAAAATGTTGTACAGTTGCACGTTCTTCTATTTAAATAAACAATAAATTAAAATGGAATTATTTTATCAGTACTTGACATTGATTCTTTTAAACATAACATTGAACTATATTTCAAGCCTGTCTTATAATATTATTACGCGTTAAAAGATTCACTTTGAGATCGCCGTCCGCACTCTCATACAAGACATGTTGCCACGTCACGGTTCAATAAAATGAACAATTAAGTTGGTCAATTATAATCTAAAGTGTACTCGTTAAATAATACAAGGTAATGGATCAGATGAAAGAATTAGAGTTTTTTTCTTTTAATATAATAACCTTTAATCTATATATGTATTTTAAATGATTTTATAATTAATGTACATCCGAGATAAATTAGTGACACTCAATAAAAACAGTTTCGTTTGATGACGTTCATTAGTCAGGAATTGCAGGAGGAATTTCCGATCGAGTGGTAATCATCATTGAATTCCTCAAGCTCAATAATCGCCACCAGTTGATTAAGATCGAGTCCTCATCGTAGCCTCCTTTTCTTCTCGTATTAGTTTAGCCTATTTCAGACTTGATCAACATAATGGCACTTTTCCGATGCACCATTTCCGTGGATTAAATGCTTTTTATGTTAATCTTACGGTCGGACTCTTGTTCATCCTCATCACGATTCTTTTATTTCACATGTCAATTTGTTTTACAAAAGACTTTTAATGGTAATTCTAGATTTTTCGTCAAATATTACAAACACAATAACTGTTCGCTCTCAAGCGGAGATCAAACAAATTTGACTTTACCGAGTAAACATAAACATAGTTGAAATCCTAAGTTGAAATTTGCCATCAAATTTGTAATAGAAACTGGAAGCTACTAGTAGTAGGTTCTACTAGGTGATTGGAAATATTATTAGAAATACTAGAAATATTTGGAAATATATTAGTATAACCAGAAGTACTACTAGGAAGAATACCCAGGAACACTACTAGAAAACTAAAACCACTTATAGAACAAGCATTTTTCCGCTATCAAAATCTTATCTAGGATCTCAACCGAACTTTTTCCCCTCAGTTTACACCCTTGAGTTTGAATTTTTCTTTTTTTAATGTTACCACGTAAGTACGATGTGTAAACACAATTTGCATTTAATCGGGCCAGCTCAGCATTCAATTACGGATAATGAACTTTCGACCGAGGCCGCTTATGTTGGCCATTACGCGGATGATTGAATCTAATGTTCGATTGGATGTGCCGGCGTCCCATGAGAAAGGTACTTTACGGCGCCGCATTACCATTTAACCGCGGAATAAAAGGGCGTCGTGACGCGTGAGACTCGTAAAGCTAACACATGTAGCGGCGCACTTACACGCCTCACTTGGACGTCCGGGCGCATTAAGAGGTTAGAATAAAGAAAGGCCATTGTGTGTCCGGCGATACGACAATGGCTGCCTGGCGAGCGGCGCAAAAAGTCGCCCGCACACAACCTTACGTCATTTTGTACTTTTTACACCGAAGAATGTAACCGATTCGATCCGCTGTTCATGGTTATACCCGCCAGATGTCACTTTAATGTAAACTAAATCGACGGGAAATTGCAGTTTGCTCCAAGAGTCAACAGCTTTAATAGTAATTACAAAAACTAACATTCTTTGCAGATAATAAAAGGACGAAAGAACTTGAGATATTCCTTTTAATGGCGTAAAAACAAAAACCGCTTACAATGCCTGCATTTTATTTCAATTCTTTTACTTTGTTTGAAAATTGTTGTTATTAAATAAGGTTACATGTTATGTGCGAAGGAAAGGTCGCAGGGTGATTTAAAAATAATTCACTTTTTAAATATATAATTCAGTGATTATGTTGAGGAATACGTATTGAAAAAGAAAAGCAACTGTACAATTGTAATTAATAATAATTATTTCTCCGCATTCAAATGTGTCAAATTATTCGAAAGTAAATTTTCATTCTCTATATTTCACGCTTTTTTATGCACGTGATAAAATTAAGGTCGGCGATGTTTAAAGTGGCTAGAAGTGGAAAAAGAAGTAGAAAATCGAGAGTTTCAATGTTTGCATATCTTTATGCTCTGAGATCAATCCGAGTGTGTCATTTGAAAACTCTGCTCCTTGCTTACTTTCCTTGATAACTAACCTTGAAGTGAAATCTCAAATACATATTCTCAAGAAAAATTGTTCATTGTTCTGAATTTTTCATTGACTACGAAGAAATTCGCATTTGTGGAATATTTTACAATTTCATACTCGAAGGGTAATGTTTCTTGTTTTATATAACCATACCAATCACAAATACAGTTAAAGAATAGTATTTAACTTGTATTATTAAATTCGGAAATAGTTACGCTCAATAGGAAATTCAGGTTAAATTTATGTATTGTTATAATGTATTATTATATTTATATAGAAGTACTGGTTTGCAATAAGGACAAAATATATGTTACTGAAAGTTATGTCTTGTTAAGTGTCACTTTGGAGAAAACAGAAATCTCTTATTTTGCAAGCCATTAGTAGTTTGACAGTCAAATATCTCTCGCCTCGCAGAGTTACCAAATTTATTTCGAAATGGAATGTTGTGACTGGTGGGTGCGCCTTATTTTATTTGTACAAACTTCACTTATATATTATAATTATATTAATTATTATAATTTTATATTATTTATTCAAACACGCGTTGTGTTTCATTTAAAAAAAAATCGTGTTTTGCAATCGTAATATTTCAAAGTAGAACTCTTCAATGTTAGAAGAAGCAGAATGAAATTCTTACTTATTTATATAGAAACATTATTCGTCATAAATATTCCGCGCTAAATCACAAGAGATAATAGTTATATTTAATTTAATTACATTTCTATTAATTGTTTAAGTAAACAAAGAAGAATCCCATGTCATAGATGTTAAATCACTAGATATCTGAGAATTGTATTTAATTGTTGTAACTCAAATAATATGTCACAGAAATAAAATGTTAAAGAAAAAAGTTGTTCGTGTGGAAACAAAGAGAAAAAAAAAGACATAAAACAGTATTATTTTCCACTATTTCCTTTATTCCTCTGTCACCTCATTTAATGTGTAAATTTACTTATTAAATAAAAAGAGTCCTATTCTCTACATTTTCTCAAGTTACATACAATCGTAAAATTATAAATAAAGTAATATTGTTAATTAAAATAATAATAATGTATTTTCGACAAACATAAGATTAAACTGAAGAATGAAATGACTTTAAAATTGAATATATGAAAAAGCATTGTATGCAAACATTTAGAAGGTCAAATGAATGAAATAAAAACAATAATATTATTTATTTACATCCAAAGGACGTATAAAGGGTTGTAAATATACAACAGAAACAAGGTTTTTTACATTCTTAAGTGGAAAAATTTTAGCGCCACAGCAGATGCCACAATGGGCTAATGTGGCACGGAAAATTTTTGGTCCCACAGAATCAACCATTACGGCTTTTGCTGTGGCACTAAAATTTTTCCACGTTTCCTTCTATAGTACCACAACTATAAGTCTTATTTTTTTCAATTAAAATTGTTTCGATTAATCATTTCCGAGCGGCTGGTAAAATTTCCAAACCGTTTTTCCGACTTCATTCCAGGATTGTTCTCCAGCGTCCTATTCGTAGAAAAAGCGTTCTATGTTGATTTTTCAAACATTACCGTATATTTTCTCCCTCTCCCTCCCGCCCGAAGCTGAACTATAATTAGCTCATAGTAAAGACGCGAGCAAAAAATGCTGAAAAGTGTTGTTATGGGAATTTAAATTTCTCCGGCGCGAGGGAATTAAGCCTTAAAGTGAGCGAAATTAGCGTGGTATGTAAAAACCGAACGTAACTGTCGAGGATTCCAGGAACGCCCACTGAGAGCATATGCGCCGGTCGAAAGGCTCGCCGGTCGTGCCTGTAATATTGGAAACAATTCGCGGCGCGACCTCTGACATTGGTACCGTGTCTCGCGCGTCGTGCAACGTGCTCGCCATTATTCACCGCGAGCGCCGCGCCGGGATGCCCCCATGGCGCGTTTTGTTAAGATTATCGTCAATTGCGACAATTCGTTCCGGGGTATTTGCTCGGAAAGCAGTTTTGCCGCTGCCACGGTATCAATTTATTGCGCGCGCATACGCCGTACCGTGGGCCCGGGGAGATTTCGGCGCCGTTTTTTCACGGAGCAACGGTGCAACTGCGCCGCGAAAATTGTGCATTAGTTTGACTGATATAAATTGAACTAATGGAATTAAAGTATGAAACGTTTTAAAAATGAAAAAAAAAAAAATTTAAACAATCTTTATGCCTTTGATTTTTAAACGGATAAAGAGCTTATTAAAACAAAAATAAAAGTTATAATAAATACTGTTATTATTTTTATTATTTTAATTTGACCTTTCGTGTGTTATCAAACGATCTTTGTTTACGTTTTGGATTTGAGTAACGGTTCCTTCTTTAGTTGTACATTGATCTATTATATTTATAAAGACCGAGATTCAAATATGCCTCGGTGAAATAAAATATTAGTTTGGTTAAATGAACCATATCGACCTTGAGGGAGATAACTAATAATTTTTTTCTCGTAATACGCCCGCGGATATTATCAAAAAGAATCGCCTCTCCCCCCCCCCCCTTACCCACCCCGAGAAAATAATTGTTTTCACAAATGTTATGCTACGTGTAATAAAATTTTACGATTGAAACGTCAGATAAAGCGAATAGTTTAATAACGCAATTGACCAACGATGCAACAAAGTTGCGGCGCTTTGTGATGGGGAAACGCTCGCATCCACCGAGTGTTATTTTTGTCAAATAAATGCTAATGGCGGATCATAAAGTGCAGAAGCATTTCAGCGCTGCCCACTTAAATGCGCTTTTAATTTGTCTAATTATGAAAATGTTAAGTGTTTTCGCAAATCTTAATTCGCACACACGCGTCGCGGATTACAGTTGCGAAACGATTTTGATTATCGAGGCACGCATTGGCGAGCGCCGATCTGCGGAATTTGAGTTGCAAAACGGTGAGCTTAATGGTCTTCGACGCCGGGGAAGAAAAACGGCACAATTGGCGCTTTATTCGCGCGTTTTCACGCGCGCACACGTTGCCATTGGGTGCACGCTTTTCGCGCGCCCATTTTTCCTTTTTCATTTTTCCGTTTTTCTTTTTCGTTTGATAGCGACCGTTCCGTCCGAGGGATATTATTACATTCGACGAAATGAGAAGCTCTTAGGCAACATTATTACCGGTTAAAAGACTTCTTCTTGGAACGCATTTTCTCGAACGATTAGCTAGGAATGATTTAGTTACACTGTTCCCAACATTCCCATTTTGTCTTCGGGAATCGTGATGTTAACGAAATACACGATCCCGCAAATTATTGTGGCGTGATACGAAGCTTTATCGGAGCGTGTGTTTTGCGCTTTATTACCGATAATTTGATATTCAATTGAGCTTTAAGTGGAAATATTCAAGAAATCTATGTATTCCATTGATATTTAACTTTTAACATTGTAAAAGTAAATTGATATGTATTTCTTTTATTTTGTTTATGTATGTGATAATATGTATATTAATGTTTCCCAAGAATCAATTAAATTTATTACATTAAGTCATTTAACTTGAATTAATATTTTATTAAGATTATATATGCATTTATAATTATTAGTTTATACATCGAATGTATATATTGTATAGTAATTTTTGTATAATGGAAATAAAACAAGAAAAATTAAGGCGCGAATCACGGGAATTTTTCGAAACATTAAAATACCGCACTTTCAAGTTTGCGTTTTTTTATAATTCGCACAATTATTAAAAGTTTAATATTATAATAAATGCAGGAATGCATTTAGAATATTATGATATTTTTATGTTACTCTACACCTTCAGCTTCTTAAGAAAAAGGTAGAGATCCTGAGACTGTGAACAAGTTTTAAAGAGATCAGATTTCTAAAGTAAAATTTGAAAAATAAAATGCACATTATGAATTGATAAATTATGTAAAGCTGCACATTATATATTGTATTAAAAATGTAATATAATAAGATAATTATGACAAGTTTATCGATGACATTGTAAATCTGACAAAGAAACATACATAGATACCAAATGATGTTAAAAAATGTGTGCCACTAACTGAAAGTTTATAAAAGTGTTAATAATGATAATTATAACGAAACAGGAAAATATTAATAATGAAAACCTGGATTAGATTATTTTATCTAATCCTTTACTTGGGATACAGTTACACCATAATCTAATCATTAATTTTGCACGAGAAAAAATAATATATTGAAACTGTATCGTAAAAGCAGTTGGACATAAAAATTGAATAAAGATAAACACTCTAATTTTCTTTTTTTCCTTTTTTAATTTTAATTTCAACTGTCCTTAAGAAATATTATTTTCAGAATGAAAAAATGTCCTAATCAAATAAATTTTACAAATCTTTTTGTTGTACAGTTTATTTTTTGCAATAAATGGAAGAAAATTTCCAATTTTCAAAAGTTAACACGGCGACGAAAAATATTAATTTTGGCACTTGCGTCCTGAAAAATTGTTTACAACTTACAGAGTCAAATTACTCTAAGTGGAAAGTTATTTCAAGTAAATGATTAGAAGATTTTAGATTGCAGTAAATGGGAATTCCTCTTATTATTTTAGTATTCTTTTACTGAAAATATTAACCCAAGTTACCGAATGGTATATGGCTATCAGAACTCAACAATCTGATATGCCACTTACTTTATTATCTTGAAGAACCTTAGAATTACCTGAAGATTTGCCATTAACTGTGAAATCAATAGATTTTCCTAAGAAACGGTTTACTGACATAATATTTTTATTAACAGTTATTAGAAATCATACCAAATATAATCATCACATAATTCATAATTTTAAAAAACAATTTGTTTAAAATAATTCACAATAAAATAAGTAATTGCTAGTATTATAATTTCTTTTTCAAATCAAATTTTACTTGCCAGAAAAATGTCTTCGATCGTCACTTGTTTTAATAATTATTTTCTCAAATCATAATGCAATTTATTTATATAGGTTTAAGCAGTGAAATTACAAAATTAATAATTCACATATCAGGATAAACATTGACCTTTCATATTATTCCAACTTTGACCTTATTTCTCTCCTATTCTATAGTTTATTACGGAAGAAGCGCAGACACATTTTCCGATGTAACAGGCTGCCTTATCCTGATAAGCGTTACAAAGAGCGATCACGTGAAGAAACCACAGTTAATTTAATTCGGATTTAATTTGTGCTAAGTTATTGTATAACTGTAACTAAATATACGCATGCGCCGAGACGAGCGCGTTTCAACGGAATCTCGACGATTTACATGCATTACGCGAATGTCACACGATCCATTTTGCGCGATCCTGTTAGTCAGGCCTGACTTTCAGGAAGTCCCCGGCCGCCGGTCGACTCTTAATCCCGTCATTTTTCCATCGGCCGTCGATCGCGCGGACTTCGGCTCGCTATCGTGTAATTTCCTGATTCCATTAAAAGTACCTTCGGAGGAAGCGATGCGCCGCGTATCAAATTAAGCGCAACTTTATCGCACGATCGAGTCAGCCCGTCGTAAATAATCGTAACGACGTTACGAGTTACCATTTTCCTCGCCGCGTCTATCGTAATTCATGCACTTTTATTATTACTCTTAATGTCATCATTACACGAGTTTCCATGAAATATTTATCGCTTGTCGTCTCGTCAAGAAACGGGATGATACGGTTATTCCTTGGCATTCCGTCAAATTTGTCATTTTCATCATCAGAACGGTGCCGGTCAGTTCGGGCGTGCAGGCCTGTTTGGGCCTTTTTGTTACGAGGATTTAGAGAAAAAAATTTATTACTAGTTGCTACTGTATTTTGTAATAACTCAGGGTTTTGGGTTAAAAGGAACATTAAATTATGTAGACTGAGAAAAATAATATAGTAATCTTGGACTCTATGTGTTCCTGTATAAAATAATGTTTGACAATGTGACAAGAGGTGGCACAGTTCTGATAATTATTACTTGAAAAAGTGACAGCGTTTACCAGACTGTCTGGTAATGTTCTTAACATTGATGCATAGAGTCTCAGAATGCCAGAAAGTATAGTAGCTTTTATTATTTTATTTTTCTCAGTGTATGATATGATAGAGTCCCAGTAGAAAATGTTATACTGGTCCAGTAAAGGCAAAGTACTAGTGCCAGAGTTACTAGTATTGAAAATACCAATATAAAGCCAGTACAGGTCTGTATTGGAATGATGACACTGGCTAGTACTGTTCAAATATAAACAGTGTTTAGATAGTAATAAGTCTTTAAATCAATACTTGGTCGTTATTTTATACAAATTTAACTAATGGTATATATACAGTAGGCTATAGCCTAGTACTGAATTTTTTTAATCAACAGTACTGGTACAAGTCTGGATCAACTTTGGTATATATATATGACTTACATCTGGTTATGTTCTGTTATTTTAATAACCAAATTCAAACCAATACAGACTCCTATCTGCTTACCAAAGTCTGGCTGAAAGTACTGTGCCAGAATTGGGCCAGTACACTGCCACTCTAGTAATTTTCTACAGTGACTTTTTAAATAAAATACTAGTAAAAAAGGAAAAAAAAAGGAATAGAACTCGTTACCTCACTGTACCAACTCTAATTCATAAAAACTGAGAATTTTGTTCAAAAGATTAAGTATTACAAGAAGATTTTATTAAGCTTCCAATTTTTCGTAAACTCTGCGACCAATACTAATTTCATTAGTACGGTTACATACGTTAGTATAATTATATCCGCGCAATTGTTAGCATCACGCAACTACACCTATGGATGTTCGAACACACAATGCAATCAATTTATCCGCATTTCTCTATCGGCGTCACGGATATATTTTTTTCATCCCGCGCATAAATTTATTCGCGGGCATTGTGAAAAAGTTGGTTGTCATTTTATTTAATGAAGTGCGCATACGGGTGGCATTCTAATTACAATAATTTGCGGGGATAAAGAAAGAATCAAGCCTTTAATAATTGACGTTTGGAAGTCGGTAATTTTATAATTTGTATTCCACCTTTTTTCGGCGGAGCGGGTTTGACGTGTACGGAGGATTGTTGCTGTAGGCAACTTTGTGCGCGATTACGGTTGATTATTTTGAGTAACGCGAGGATGAATAAAATGGTAATTATTTATTCAAATATGGTTACGTACGTGCAATCATTTATATTAAGACTGAGAAATGCCAATTTGTCGGGGGTAATAGAATCGTTAATGCAACGCGGACGTTTGCGAGCAAAAAAACAAATATAATAATACCCGATATTTACAGTACCGTAAAACGCGCCGATTATATAACATCGCGTTTTATTCCGTTTGCTCGATGAAAAAAATGAATTCCGTCCGGGAATGGGATAAGTAGAAAATGTTTTAATTTACATTAATGTAACGTCGACGCGACAACACGATTACGAGTTTTTTCGGTGTCAGACAGAAACATCGAAGGCTGATTTAACGAGTCGAAAAGAAAATCCGTATCAGTTCCGTCATCCGGCTGCCGCGCGTACGTGTCACAACAAAATAAAAGCAGAAATATGCCAAGTAATTATATAATCAAGATTCATTAAATATGTTTACAGTTAAGCTTCTCGAATCCGAGCACTTTTATCGATTCAAATGAACCGTGCGACACCTTGGTACCGGCAAAAGGATAAAATTAACGCCACCGATATAATTTGCGTGTTAAGGTGAAACCGCAGTGCTATAGTCACGTTGTTAGAGTGTTTTAATATATTTTTATTAAATGGATTATTATAAAACAAAATTTATAAACAAATTTACAATAAAGACTGAAATAAATGCTAAAATAAAGTACATTTTCCTATAAATTTACAGGAATTTCAACAGATTTATTAGAATACACACTTTATTATAGTATTTCTTGCATAATTTATTGTAAGAATTTTAATAAATTGTCTTTTGGGGTTCGAATCAAATTTTTATGGGAATATTAACTGTTTTATTTTTCTGCGTGTAAAGCTAAGTAAACTTGATGATTGCAATACAATTTTTTTCCTTATTTTTGGGAAAACTGTACTTAACATTTGGCGAGGTAACGCGAACGCGCAGTTTTCTCTTTTTCGCTCGGCATTACAATTAAAGTCGTCCTACCGCGGCGTTTCGAAAATGCTTTGTTTCGGCGAGGAAGATGCGCAGAATCGCGGTTGCCGATGCGGGAAGACGCGTTTGCGTTTGCGTAGCGCGCGAGGCGAGTGGGCCGATCTTGTGGGCAGTGACGCGAGCTTTGCCTACACTCGTATCATAAAAGTAAAAGTTGCCGGTCGTCGATTCGCTGTTACGCGCAAACATACGCGCACACACGCGTGCTGGCTCACGCGTGCACGTACACCAATCGCGGCGCAACTCGCCGAACAATCGGACGCGCCAAACCAAAAGAGAAAGCATCGTATCCCGATTTGAATACAAATGGGCCACGAAAACCCGGCACGATTATAAAAAAAAAAAAAACAAAAAAAAGAAGAAGAAGAAGAAGGTTACGAATAATATTTCGCGTTAATAATAAAGTTACGCAACCTTTTTTACTGAATTATCGCTTTACACCGCCGTAAAAAGTTTCATTTTATTAACTTTTCGGTGGTGTCAGATATCGGTGTTAATTAAAAGTGAATACATTAGCGGTCGATGATTACAATAAATTGTGGAGCTCGAAATTGTTGGTACACGATAAGTAATGTTCGGTAAATCACGATAATTGATTATAATTTGCTCGATTATTAATTGACACCTCACGCCGATCGGCATAAATTAAACAAATGCGCGGCGCGCGCACGTCGGAAAATTGATTGGCCAATAATTACGCCGCGGTGCAATTGTGATTTGTACAATTCAGCGACGGTGAACTCGAATTGGAAATGCACTCCCGACCTTCGACTTGAATTGCGCAACGGCGACACACTTTAACTGCTCTAAACTGTTGCATTTGGCGGGGGAGGGGAGGGAGACTTTACGTACCGGGTACGAATCGCTTTTACTCATTATAATTGTCGTTATTAAATGGTCTTAGCGCGGTTTACGGCACGACGCGGTGCAATTTGCAATTCGGGCCATCCAGGCGTCGCTGCATGTGCTATTATAATTCATTGGAATGTCGTAAAAATTTTCGCGGAAAAAAAAAACGTTTTTCAGCGGTTCCGTTGGCGCGTTGCGAAACGCCGAGTGAGTGCGAACGGTGTCATTACACTGAAAAAAAATTTTTGAGTGCTTTCAACTCGATGGTAGAGTTGACGAAGACACGCTTAAAACAATCATATTAGAGTTAAACCTCTCATATTTATATAGTTGAATTTACTCGATATTCAAACTGAATAATTGAAATTGGCGAAACGACGATCGGTCTATATCTCGTGTTACAAAACAGTGACATTAGCGTAGTGGTTTAAGTTTTAACGCTCTATTGAAACATCTAACAACCGAGTTCAAACTCTAGCGAAATTTTCTTTTATAAAATTATTTAATCAAATATTTTTTCGCACCAACTATACATAGAGTAAATTCAACTCAAAAGATAATTTATTCGTATTAATAAAATGAGCTGTGTCAAATTATAAATAAGCTTGATCGTATTTAACTCAGAAAATGAGTTGATTCAACTCGATTTTACTTGATTCAACATAGCATTTTTACAGTGTACGACGCGCGAACGAAAAATCGTAGGAAAAAGTAGCCGGGCATTTAATGAAATTGCGATTATAAATCGTTCGCAAAGCGCGCCACACTTTGGACGCGATAAATGAAATAAATAAATTGTGATCTGGATATCGCGCCGAGTCGTGACCAATTGGTGCCGTTCAACCGCGAATAGATTGAATTGAAAATTAACTTTCGACCTTAAGCGCCCCGGTTACGTCACGCTGGCACACTTTAATTGCTAAATTGTACTATTTCACAGTCGGTCCTTATGTAACGTTCGGTTATAGGTATCATTTGATTTGTCGCAAGATTAGATGCAATGTAGATTCGCTGTTGAATTTTTACGCCGGCTCGCAATTAAACACATTTGATCGTTAATTACCCTCGAATTGTACGTAATTCTCGGCTTATCAAGATTTTATATAACTTTACTATTAATCAAATTTCGCTTTCTTTTTCAATGAACGCGGCAGCCTCGATGCGATATGCCCGCCGCTCAAAAAGGAGTGATCCCATTTACCAGGGGCAAGTGCGTGTGCGATATTGCCGGAAAAGGCAATGCGCAAGGTGTAGGGGGACATGGACGTTTGTCGCGAAAGTTGCGCAAACCTCACAGTCATCTTCGATTACGTTTTTTTCAATGACGAATTGCGAAAGTCGCGGATTTTTTGTCATCGTTCACTTATTCAATAAATTCACAACATTTAATGTGACGTGGAATGATTTTTTTTTTAGAAAATGTATTTATAAATTGTCTTTAATTATTATTATGTATTGAAAATATTTTTAATTGTATGTTTAATATTCATTTCGGATCCCACGTGTCAAACTACCCGAGGAAAAATAAACATGATCAAATTTGACATGATAAAATGATCATTGAAAGATCACAGAATAAGACTGTATGATCTGAACATGATTAATATTTGATCATATACAGTCTCACTTTATGATCTTTAAAAGATCATTTTATAACGTCAAATTTGATCATGTTTTAATTTCAATATTCATTTTTATTCTGGTAAATATTCTAAATGCATTCTTTATTCATTTATCCGCGTATCTTCGATTTTCCTAACTTATTTAAATTGCAAAATAGCAATGTTTTATACAAGCAAATGATTAAATTTACTCGGCAACAACGCGGAGCAACTTAACCGAGCGATTTGACCGCGGCGACGAACGCGACGATCTAAAAATCGGCCGGCTGAAAGAGTCAACCGATTCCGTCAAAAATTCTTGGGAACGTGCATCACGATCGGGGGCACGTTCCGGAGACAAGCGCGATCGCCGTCAGCGAGCCCGTCCCGTCCCTTTTTACAATGTTCATCGATCGATAAAGATAACCGAACGTAAACTTGATACGGCATAATTCCATTAGAAGTGCTTCGGCTATCTTATCGCGCGACGTTAAATTAACAATTTTTTCCCGAGCCAACTATCCAGCTACAAAGTTAACCGGACGAAATAAAATCGTTGTCAGCTGTCGCGGGCATTCCGTTTAATTAAGCCCATCATTACGGCGAAACCGAAACCAAAGAGTCCCGATCGAAATAAAATGAAAAGCTAAAAGGGAGATCGTTCCTCTTTTGCCGGCCCCTTCCCGGCCCGATCGCGCTCTCTCTCTCACCCTCCCGCACTCGGTTCGCTCCGTTCATTTTTCCTTTTTGCTCGTCGTTTTCGGTCCGCGGTCATTAAGCGACCGGCGATCTTGTTTCTCGGTGTTCCATTTGCGCGAAGCGCGGCCTTCGGGAGTACGAAGAACCGTGTAATCGATGCGGTTGACACAGCGATGCGCACGACTACCCACATTAATTAAAGATAAATTAGAGTCACATTAATTAGCACGTGGAGCCCGAAATGAATCGGCGTTTGTGCCCCGAGTGACTGCGTGACAGCGTATTATGCATCTGCCGTTCGCGACTGTCATAAATGAATACGTTACGGCCTTATAAACATACATTAGCCGAAGGTGACTACGGGCGATTATTCGCCGTTGCGCTTTTCATCGTTCGCGAATCGATTGTTCTGTTTGGCCTTTCCTTTTTGCGCGATTTTTTTACCCCTTTGTCTTTTGAACGCACAATTTCTTACGGCTGAATAAGCCTGAACTCTTGAAAAAATTCTATTTCATTCAAAATATTTTTCGTTTGTGATAGAGTTCGGTCAAAATAAAATTAATTCAAATTTTGTAACTGGACATTTATTAATTTCATTAATAATTAAGATAATAAATTTATCATTTATGTTTTGTACTTTCTAATAAGAATACAATGCAGAGGCATTCTCTAGTTTTTATAAAATTTATATATGAATTCTTTCTTTTCTTATGCGAAATTTTAATCACTTATATGGACCATAGGCTTCATATTTACAAGGGTTTTGGCAATATTCTCAATGGAAAATAGTTTTAATATAAAAGAGTTCGTTTCAAATTCAAACGATTGTTTTAAGAGTGTATTAATAACCAACTTCGGGTGTAACGAAACGGCAATTTAGAGCTTTAACAAAACTTCAAATATCTGCATATGGCTTACTATAGGTGCATCTGTATCGCATGTGTATATTCCGCGAAAAAACTTTCATATACATGTACCATATGCAACCAATACTTATTACACATGAAGAAAACCTTTGTGCATATAATTTACATGTACAAAGGTTCGAGTCAGGTATTGAATCCCGAAGAAGTTTTACTTTACTCCTGTGGTCTACAGTGCACAAACAATTTTTTTTTGCGGAACTCCTGGAGAAAGTCGAAGTCGGCAAGGTCGTTTCGAGCTATTCTGACGAGCCAAATTTGCTGAAACACTTTGCACTTCAAATGGATCGTCGCCCATTACGTAACGCGTTATCGAAAAGATTTTCTTTATCTAGGTCATCGTTGAATAATTGTTGCACTGAAAAAAATATACTCAGAATATATACGATTATTGTACCCTATTTTTCTCGTCAGATGTTTGCAATCTGAATGCATAAGGCAGTGATTCTAAAAAGTACTATCACTGATAGGACAACTAAAATGAAATTTAAAAATTATATCCGTATTATTTATACATAAATGTTGACAACTTAATCACTCAGCCACGATTCATTTTTATTTACCTAGTCTTCTTTAGGTATTTAAAATTTAATTATACATCAGAGAATCTCAAACCACTGTTTTCAATGATTATAAGCGTCAACGCAAAAAGCCCTATCACTGTTGGTAAAAAGGCCTCACAATGTTAAAACAAAACACGAGCAATGCCTTATGTATTCGCTTTACTAACACAAATCGTACTTTATCATATGTTTCTCAGTGTAACGATGTCGAAGTGGGATGTCATGTTATTAAGGTTAAATTGAATTCTTATTTAGACCTGCGATATTTCGAAAAAATTAACGGTTGATTGAATTGAAGGAAATTATGAATTGCGATGATTTAATTATATTTTATAGACTTCAAAGGTATAATAATAGGTTAAAAAGATCGATAAATTTGAATTAATGGAGCGGTTGTAATGATTTTAACGCTCTTTTGATTAATTTTATCGAGGCGAGATTAAACGTTTCTTGTGCCGTGACAATTAAATTTCTTTCAGTATAAATTAAGTATAAATTAAGAAACAGAATTTGCATACTTCGGATGACCGCATTTCTTTTTTGGCTTGCTCAAAAAAAAGTATACGAGTAATCGTGGAAATTTACCACAAGTATTACGGTAATAATCATCTAATCCAAGACAGCAACTTCATTCGCGTAACGTTCCTCAAAAATCTCATCAAATTTCATCATTATGCGCGGCAACGTCATTCCAAACCGTTATACAACTCGACCACAGGGCTTCATATTTGCGTGAAAAAATGTCCGAATTAATTAAACCGCATTTGAATTCTAATACGATTATTCAAATGAGCAATTTCGCAGGGGCCTAAAACAACTGGAAAGTGCCTTGTAAATTCGTGTGTCGCAACTTTCATGCGGTGAATGATGTACCTCGTTTATCTAACAAACAGCCTACAAGAAGATAGAAGCCCGGGCTCGCAAATTGTCCTCCGGTACGTCTCGGCACTCGTTTACACGGATTAGTCATAATGAGCGTCGGGTTAGTCGCCAGCTTGAAGCGAGTAATTTGTGTACGCGCCGTTTATAATAGCGCGGACTTTCGGAGAAAACATCTTTTCCGCGGGACGACGGCTTTCCCGTCGCGGAGCAAATTGAACTTGGTTAAAATAAATAGCGTGCGGTTGTAATTGCGTTCCGTTATACACGTTTAGTTGTTCACTGAAAATGTATTCCATCCTTTTTTATTTTTTTTTTTTTTGCTCGATTGCTTTATCCGTCCGTTTAGGAATATGACGAAACAATTCCTTGTCGAATCAATTGAGAAATATTGGGAAATAATATAAACATCTTTGTTTTAAGCGATTAGATTGTATTACGAAAAATGTTCTTCAAAAAGTATGGATTTAATCAAAGAAATTTTGTATTACATGAATATTGATATGTAATGAATTCTTTTGTATTAAAATGATGTTTTGATTATAATAACAAAGGACAAATATTTGTGCTTCATTGATTTTCATTTTTATGCCACGTTAAAAATATTTAATAATATGTTTGACAGAGAATTGACGAAATATTGAGTCTACGCAACCGTTAAAAGTCTGCCTAAGTAACATTGACTCGTCGTTAAAATTGTTAACGTTCAGTTAAACTTGATTTTTAAGCGATTGCGTAGAGTGATGATAAGGGACCAGTGATTAGTGAAGTAACGAGTTCTATTCCTTGGTTACTTTTTTTCCTAATCTTTTGTTTACTAAAATACATCATATCATAATGAATACTACTCGTGGGGAAAATTCGTCTGGATATTGTCTGGAAATAATCTGGGAAAAATATCTGTATGTTATCTGGAAACGATCTGGAGAACGTCTAAAAATAAGCTGGCATAAGAACGTTTCCCAGAATATATCCAGACGAATTGAAATCTCAAAAATAAATCGATAATATTTGGCTAAAGATAATAAAGACAAAGTCCAGATTTTACATAGATACTTCAACCAGATGTTATCCAGATATTCCCCATCTATTATCGAATTACTTTTAAGATTACATTTCGTCTGGATATATTCTAGGAAACGCTCGTACGCCAGCTTATCTTCAGACGTTCTCCAGATCATTTCCAGATAACATCCAGACATTTTTCCCAAATTATTTCCAGACATTATCCAGATGAATTTTTTCCCAACAGATAGAAATACCCACACATTCCAGAGTTATTATAAAATATAATAGCGATTTCCAACAAATTTCTCTCGGAGTGCAAAAAAATCCTTTTTTAGATAATTCAACGAAGCCGATAAAAAATACAGTCGATGTTCGCTGTCAAGTTTCCAGATCGACAGTTAAACGTTAATCTTCATTGTCGTTAATTTTCGTTTTCGCAACAACTGTTCCGATTTAAACTGGTACTTTAATCCACCGTTGGTATTAGAAAAAAAAAAAAAAAAAAGCGTAACATTGAGCAACTTGCCGTGGAAATTGAAAGCGACGGCCACGCGAGAGGGGGTGTCGTGAGAAAGAAAGGATTTCGGAGATGTGTCCAACGCGGTCATCGGATGTTTACACGCAGAGTCGTGGCGCATTGTAAACGGCCGACTTTCACCTCTCCCGTTTCCTCACGGATATCTCCTCCGATTTCAAGACAATGCCGGCCATCGAATCGCTTAACGCAACCCGCCGCGATACACGCTCGCCGGCGCAGATAAATCTCGGCGACGCGCGTTGCCAGAAATGAGAATAGCCGCGGAGTCTATCGTAAAACCGCGTCGGAGAAATTGAGACGGATGGCGCGTGCATACACGCAGAAAAATAAGACAGTTAATATTCTCATCGAAAATTGGATTCGAACCCCAAAAGACAATTTATGAAAGAACTACTACACTGACAAAAATGTTTATTAAGAGTAATAGAATATTGTTATATTAAATAGGATTTCCATTCATTATATGGACAAAGCGAAATTATATATATAATAAGAATAAATTATTCTTAGAAAACATATATTTATATAAAGAATTATTTCCATTTATATTAAATGGATTTGTTTTAGAGGAAAGAATAAAATAGTTTTAGTTTAAGAATATTCAAACAGATGATAGCTGAATATTCTTATTTTTAATAGATTTTCTGTTAGTTTTAATAAGAACATTTTCTTTGTACAGGTTTCTTAACGCAAGCGTATTTTTTTTCTGAGTGTATAATAAAGCATTTATTCCAAGAAATCTGTAAAAATTCCAATAAATTTATAGGAAAAAGCACTTTATTTTAGCATTTATTTCATATTTTATTATAAGTATGTTCATAAATTGTTTTCTGGGGTTGGAATCAAATTATTAATGGTAAAATCAACTCTTTTTTTTTTTTTTTTGCGTGTAATGCACTATGACGGGACCGAAACGACGTCGTTTAAAAACCGGCGCCAAAACCTTCCGGCCAACGTCACGAAGTTGCCATCGAAACGGCCATTTTTCCCCACTTTTATCGATACTCGACTTTTGCGCGGCTTTTCATTCGCTGCCCTTTTTCCTTCGCGATTTGCTTCGACGGACCGTTCGAATCTGATAACGCTCGGAGAAATAGTTGCATTGTTTTATGATTCAACGGATTAAATGTCACTTCGGCCGGTTTATACGTAATGGGAACATTTTTGTGGGAATCGCGACGAGAGAGATTATTCGACGATTAATGTTCGTCGCTTAATGAGAAACTGGCGTTTTGAATTCGAATCCTAAGTTGATATTGCATTAATAAGAGCGTAGGGGAAATTGTCGGAAAAATTAGGCATGCCAAATTTGGAATGGAAGTAAATCATGCGATTTATGTAACGTTACATTGTTACGATGTTGCACAATTTCTCGTTTTACTTTTAGTTTAAATACTGATTATAATATGAGATTTGGTAATTTTATTAATTTTAATTAATTTGACCTAACTTTCAAACGATAATGAAAAGTAGAATTAAAAATACGTTAATATTATTGCTAATATAAAAACAATTAACAATTACCACTTTTTAAAAAGAAATATAATCAAAGTTATGCATGAGACTGAAGAATGAAACGTTTTCAAAATACAAAATGTATACAAACTTCACTTTCTCTTGTTTTTATGTTTATAAAGGAATATCTAGAAAAAAATAAAAACAATAAGAAACATTGTTATTAATTTATGAATTTGCTCTTTTACATATTATCAAACAATACTTGTTTATGTTTTTAATTTGACAAACATTTTATTCTTCAGTGCCATAAATTATGCTATCTAATATCAATATCGATGTAAAACATTTATATCTACTACTATTATGAGATTATTAATCAGAATTTATTATACATTTCAACAGTTTTATATGCAGTTTACTAGGGGTTTTAATGCACCGAACGAATATGACAAATTCGAAAGTTCACTGTTTTTGCGTTGAAAAATTAACTCCACTCCGCACTGCTTTTAATAATTCCAAGTTAAATCCCCTGAGTAATTACAGATCATAACGTAATCAACGTAATAAATATTTTCTTCGCGCATTTTCGCGCCTTTTTCAGTAATCGTCCTTCGACATAAATTAAATTCGCACGATTATACGAAGGATTTATTTCCCACACGCATTTCTAATAATAAATAATAGTTTTGATGTCACGTTGATGACTTAATGATGACTCTATTAATCCGCATATTATGATGAGTTGCGATAGGGAAAAAGTTGTGTAATATAGAATACTTATGTACATTAATGTCAATCTTCATTTGATCTAATGATGCAGAATTATTAATATCATTCTTCTGATCCAATCAGAAGGTTGCTTGAAAGAAAGAAAAAAACTGATGTAGGTAGCATAAATGAGAACCGTTAACATACAACAGCTTCTCATTTAAAAAGGCTCAACCTTGACACTCGAGGGTATCATATATGGTAGCATCGCGATTGAATTAAAAGTACAATAAAAAGTAGATTCACTCCGTTATAACTTTATATAAAGAATCGAATAGCTTTAGGTAAAAAAAAAAAAAAAAATGAAACTTACGTTACCATCGATAAACAACATTATGTAAGCTAATTTCTTATACATTGTTAATGTTCATTTATTATTCGCATTTTGCATTTCCAATGTTCTTATGTAATGATAATGTTTTCCAACACAGTAGCATACGATGACTTCATTTTTAATTAAGATAATAACTCGAGAAAACGACTCTCCTGAAGAATAAACAACGCGTTAATTACGTTTATTTGCTCACTAAAAATATGTGAAAACATTAAGCTCGTTTTATGTACTAATTTTTCTTCCTTTTTTTTACATTGAACTTCTTACTACAATTGCTTGAAATAATTACAATTATAATAATTCTTATTCAACTGTTTCAGACTTTAATACTAATAATATCAACTTGTAATTGCTGAAGAATATTATTAGAGGGCAAAATATAATGGTGGAATGTTAATTAAAAAATTCGAATTTCCAAGATATTTAAGACATTAATTAAAAGATATGATGAGAATGTTATAATCTGAAGATTAATTACCTACGATCCCCCGTGGGAAATAAATTTTTTATTTTACAAAGATACTTTATTTGATAATAAACAACAATTAGTTCAATGTCATCAATTAATGATAACGATGCTTGGCAATAAATTATGATGATTAATGAAAAGTTACCGTATAAGGGCGAGGATCAAATAAAAAATAATTGCATAAGAAGCAGCTAATTTAATATCTACATTTTTATATTAGTAAATAACATTATTAATAAAAAAAAATTCTAATTAGATTGTTGCATGCAACATTATGTTCATTTCAAGTGCTAAAAATCGAGCCATAATCAAGAATCAATAATTTATTTAATTAAAATTAATTCGAATTTTCCCTCGGCTGAAAACGGCTAACAGAATTATGTACAGTAGTAAATTGAATTAATTTCCTGATACTATCAGATAATGCACTTTCATAAAAACCGCGCCATTATTGGAATGTGCATTGAAACAATTTTGCAAAACAAATATTAAATATTTAAAGCATTCCGACTATTGCTAAGTCCTCGCGCTTATCTGACCCGTCTCAAACCGTAATTATTTACATAGACGATTACGGTTAATTAAACTCTATTCCCCGTAACTTTACGGCAACGCGGATACGTTGTTTTTCAAGCGTCAAAATATCAGTGGACCATTTCGAGTTAAACCGGTTAACTCGCGGCATAAAACAATTTCACCGATAACCCGATAACAAACATTCACATTGTGCTTTAATAACTCAACCGAACTAACGAACTCGACGATGAAATTGGCCGCAAATTATTTCGTTATGAAAATTGCACGTAATTAAATTTATTACCAACGCGAAAACAATTAAACGCAAAAAGTAATACAATTCCGTAATACCAAGATACCATGAGAATTTCTTTATACAAAAAAAAAAAAAAATTACCCGACGAATACTTAATACCCGGCAATTAAGATTTTTAATCGAAATAATACCTTCAATTAACGTATTCAGATACACCTTGTAACACATCGAAATAATTAAACGCCCCGCGTGCTTTATTAATGTTACCCAATGCAAACCCTAAAGACTTTTAAATTGCCGCATTACAATTTTAATCTCAAATTTCATCGGCGCTAATCGCGCGCGCGTAAATTTATTTGATTTCATACGAGCAGCGAGCGGAATGAGCGATTGATTTCCACCGGGCGTTAAATGGTTCGATTTATAATCGCATCCCCGAGGGGGGAAAAAAATGACCCCGAGGTAATTAAGTTACAGTGGCGAACGTAGCCGCAAATGACTCGTTAATTAAGCGATCGCTCGGCCGAACCCCAGTGACGGACGCGATCATTTCGGTGTCGTACCAACGCTCGGCGCGTTAATCCCGCGTATTACGATAAAGTGACGAATAAAGCGATTATTACGATTGGCGGATTAAGTTTCGCGGGACACGCGGGATACGATTGGCCGGCACGGTAAAGGCGACTCGAAGCGCGCGCCGATATATTGGTAAGCGCGGACGATATTGCGATAGTTAAGCGGCGCATAATAGACTATGCGCGCGCGCGAGGCGTCGCAAGGCCAGACCAAGGACAGTCGCAGTTGCGCGCGACGTTATGGCAAAAGGCGGCTGCGATCGGCGGCCGCGTCGCCGACATTAATCTCGCGCGTCGAACTCACCGGGCCATTTGCATAAAAGCTTCGCGGGACGTCGTATCCTTCTCCCTCCCCTCCGCCCCTATTTTTTTTTTCTTTTCTTTTCCCTCGTTTCGCGCCGACGAGACTCTCTCGCGTGACTTTCTCGCTTTAATTGCGACCGCGAGCGTTGACGACTTTGCGGAAGTCCAACGGAATAAGCATTTGTAAGTGTCGCGCCGAGTTAAAATATGCGCCGATTAAAACAAACAACCTGATTTTAACCAGCTTTTTCTGGTAATAACAACCTGTTTCTAGTTACTATAATTTTGCTTAATTTGTGTGATTACTACCTGCGTGGAAAAATCGGTAATGTGACAGCAGTGATAAAGCGGGAAGAGATGGCACAGTACTGGCATACGACAGTTGGAAATTTGTAAAGTTTTGATGCTTGCATGGAAAAAAAAATGTTTCTTAGCTACTAGTATACGTATATTTAAGCTAAACATATTTTATGGCTGGTAATGAATTAGTATACCGAGTACGGTTGAGGTAAAAAAAGCAGTACTGGCTGAAGCTATTTGATTGATGTAAACATACTGCGCGGTTAACTTAAAAAAAGAATATGATTGGATTAAACATGCTTTCTGACTGATCATATCAACGGTAAATAATCGTTTTATATTAAGTATACTGTAACAATTATGTATAAAGACCTTGTTGTATATAATTGTTTCATTGAATAATATATTCTTTCTTCATTTTAATCATAATACGACAGCTATATGAGCATAGCTTTCACAATTTTTCTTATTTTTCTATTTTTCTTATTTATAAATAACTAATCAGTATTTTAACTAAATATAACCATAAACATATGATTGGTACAATGGGAACTTTGTAAAGTAAATGGTCTTTACACACTCTGTAAATATAAAAAAAAATGCCAGTACAAAACAAATAGTAAACTGTATTGTCCCTATGGGAAATTGCCAGAGTCGACCTACAGGACCGATTCTGGCCTAGTACTGTTAGCCAAACTTTGGTAAACAGATACGGACCTGTACTGGTTTGAACCTGGTTATCAACAAAAACAGAACATAACCAGATGTAAGACATGCCAGGCAAAATATCAACGCCATAGTTGATCCAGAATCGAACCAGTACTGGTGATTTAAAAAAATTGTTCAATGCAAGACCAACGTTGGATGATTACTGGTAGGGTATAGCTATACAACTGGTACGTTTAGTTATCAGGTACTGGTCCAGTGTTATCACTCCATTACTGGCACCATTCCGTCACTCTACTGGTAAACAAATTTACCAGTACTGGTAACTCTGGTAACAGTACTGTATCATTACTGGGCCTATAGAACATTTCCTACTGGGGTGCCTTAGTAGTAGTAGACAACCAATCTTTCTATTTCTACACAGGCATATATTTTTAGTTGCCTCGACAGGATTCCTCAAGCTAATTCAACCAGTCGCACTTTTAAATCAATTTTAATTTTAATTTGATAAACGGTAATTTATCATTAGATTTTCTATGAAATTAAAACATTACCATCCAACTCAATTTTAACGATAAAACAGTTAAAGTTATTATTATCTGCTTATAAACAAACTTTACAGACCTGGTTACGTTTACCAACTTTTTCTCCCAGTACACCGATCGAACAACTCGGCCGCGGAAATATTATTATCACGTTGTATGATAAAGTCAATTAGATTTAGTGCCGAGAAATGTTAAACGGTCTTTTTTCTTCCCCAGGTTTTCCGCGGCACTTAATTAAATACTCACGGGGAACGGAAAGGGGGGGGGGGAGAGATTTATCGTCGTCGCTGCAAAAATCGGAATAACCACTGTGCTTAATGTAAATTCACACTCGTGCGTAATACACTTTAATTGCGATGCGAGATCGCGGTTAATAATAATGGTAAAATGGTTAAGTCGTGACCAATCTTGGGGCGATGGGCACCGATGCTTCCATTTTTACCATACCAATGTTCCACTTTTTTATATATATATATAACCCCTACTTTGCGGGCTGATTGAATTGATATAAAGTATTAGTTGGTATTAGGAATTCGTGTAATGCAATGAAAAGGCATCATTAAAAATAGAAACAGCCTATAAAAATAATCAGATCTGTTGTTGGGAATGAAAACATGAGTCGGAATGACTGTAACGCCGATACAGTCCAATTAATTTCACAATTCCCACAGTCGGCGTATCATAAGAAAAAAAAAAAAATACAACTGCGTAAGCATTTAATTCCAGACTTTGTTACGGCGTCATTACCGCGATCGATGTATATCACGCGGCCTCATAAAAATGCGTAACTAATATTAATCATGCGTGAAATCCTTCCATTCATCGATACCAACGCTGGTGAGACCGATTCTGTCTGACAAATGGGCGCGCTGATTGTAATGAAATCGGCGCTGCTTTATTTTCGCGAAAGCACAAGGAAAAAAAATGTGTCGTGGATATTAGTCTAGTTTAGTTTAACATATTGTATATATAATATTCAACTTAATGGACCAGACATCTAAATTGCTTATTATAACCATGCATATGATTGATGTTATCATACAAATGTATGGTTGTATGAAACATATGCATGGTTACACTGAAAAAAAAGTTCGGATCTTGACTTATTTATCATACTGTTTAAAAGAGATTATGAGAATATACAAGTTGTTATAATCCAGTATAATAAAAACATTTGTTTATCATATAACTTCACTGAAAAAAATAGTATGGAAAATCCACCCATACTTGTAGGGTAATAAATGTTTTATTACAACAACTTGATAATTTATTTAATTTATATTTTAAAGTATGGGTGATTCAACCATACTTATTTAAATATAGTAATAAAACAAAATATTTAATACAT